>JAGWEN010002040.1:0-51549 GCA_018703685.1 Orius laevigatus | reverse complement strand
AAAACCTTCTTCTAGTATAACAACAGCACCCACCAATGCTGAAAATTTCATAAACAGCTACAAAATGCGATATTTAAAGTTGATCAACGATAGTACACTTTTACTTAGAAAGTTCATCGTGAATCCGTGCCAAAGATGTTCCGAACGAATGTTCTCCGATATCGGACACGTTGAATTTTTCTCAAAATTGACAGGTAAAAGCACAATCTGCACTTCTATTTCATTCCATCGGTTATGTTTTAGGGCTGGATGTATACAAAGTTGAAAATGCGCTTAGAGTTAAAAGACACCTGGAACTTCAAAATTTGGACGAAGAAGAACTCACGCAACGGCTAAGACCACTCGAGGTTTGCAAGCACTACTCTCTCTAATTCCTGCAGACTACGTAATTCTTAAGGCAGTTCCACCTTGGGGACAGTGAAAAGTTTTTATTGGTCCTTAAGATAGAAAAGCGTGTCTAGTATCCTTAGATTGGTCCAATGTATGATTGTCCAGGTTTTCTGCTCATTTCACCTTCAATTCACCTTGAATTGATATGCTTGATAATTAATTGGTTTCTGCTTACCTGTCCATCATGTGACCAATCATTGGGATCACTCAAGGCTTGCTCAAGTCATGATCTTACCATACCAATGCCCTGCCCGAATATTGTGAACTGGCTTCATTGAAACTTACACTTTTTTTAAATTTATATTTCTAATTTTTAGGAACGAAACATCAACTATCAAGGATACATCGAATTAGTTCCTTTGATGAAACTTCTACCTGTCACATTATCAAACCGAATAATGGTTTTAGAAGAAATTGGAATTAAAAAGGATAAAATAAACCCCAAAGAAATAAAAAAGTATATTGCCTCTACTCATACATTTTATTTTATCATTATTTTAGCTTTTTCTATATAACAAAATATTCCAATAAGATATTACGTGATAAAGATTATATCAAAGAAGATCATGATGTGATGAAAAATATGTTGGGCTACATCGACCTGGATGAGGCGAACCATCCCGAAAGTGTTGATGAAAATGTTTCAGTTAACGAAATTAAAGTAAAAATAAATAATAATAAAAAAAATCTACCTAATTAGACCATTGTATCATATTTTTTAGTTTAAAATATTACAAGCTTATTTAAAACACGAGCTTGGCATGGGGAACGAAAATGTTGCCCCAACAAAACCACATATGAGAAGACTGCAGAACAAAAGCCTTAGAAATTTAAAGAAAAATATCCATTTGTGTAAAAACATCCTTGGATTGAGCAACGAAAAGGTTTCTTACAAGACGAAATTTTCTTGTTTAATAAATTTTGTTGCTAGATCTCTTCTAATTCATTTCTTCTTTATCAAAACACTGAAAGCTCATATAAAATAATCAATGAAATCAAAGAAATAGGCGGCATAAATGTTGTCGATTATATAAAACCGATGCCGAAAATTCTCTCATCTACTTATGAAAATTTTACCAAAATATTGGCCTTATTGAAGGTGATTTTTTTGTTAAAATGTAAAATTTTTTTATGTAGAATTTTTTTTTTTTTAGGAATATAATATTGCCATTCCAACCAATATGAGGTCTCGGAAGCTTTTTACTCTCAGTGCGGAAACAGTCGAGAGAAGAATCCGCGAGCTTGACAAACATGAGTTTTTGATCGCATGCCGCAAACATCCGAGGGTTTTCGATTTGATATTTTTTCAGGAAAAGTTGATGAAGCGACTTCAACTTCTTGGGGAGATGAAACTCACCGCTTCGCTGAATGCTTTGGTCACCGACGAGTGCAAATTTAATAAGTAAAGAATTTGATCGAAGTCTTCTTGGCTAAACTCTACTCCATTTTTCAGATATTACGACCATGGATTTGACAAAGCACCAGGGCGTGATACAATTTTTTATCTCAGCGATGCCCTAAATTACGACAAATGGCAACTCAGGCCTTTGCTCAACAAGCATCCATTTTGGTCGCATATCCCTCTTGTCCATATCAGAAAAAACACAGAATTCCTAAAGAAAAAATTTACAAATGAAGAAATTTTCAAGAATCTTTTCATCATCTTATATCCTTTGTATGTCTCCATAATTTTTTATGTCTATTGATTTCTTTTTTAGAAGTAAAATTGAATATGAGCTTGAAAAACTGGAAAAAAGGCCTGAATTGAATGAATTTAAAATTGATGGGAAATTGAAGAGAGAAATGATTTTACCATTGGTCAACTACTACATTGAAAAGGCCAACAATTTCACATGCGAAGGCGTCTGGGATATCGATTCGGAAACTCAAAATTTGGGCATTGATGCACCCAAACACTTTGAAAGATTCCCTCTGTAATAATTTTTTTTTATGAGTTTTTGGGGGGCTTCAAAATCATACAATTAACAAGAAAGAAGGGGGTTAATTTTTTTCTTCTCGTAAGCTAAGCTCATAAATTTTTTTTTAGGAGAGGAGCACATTATATGAACAAGGAGAGAAGAATTGAAGCCACCTAATTTTACGTTTATTAGTCATTAATTTTATTTTAAGCAGACATATTTTGTTTTTGTATTTTTGAAGTGTTTGAGTAAACATAAATCACCTTACGAGGTTTATCTGTTCAAAAAATAAATATTAGATAAAAATTTTTTACTTAAGTTGCCCTAAAATCCTTATTTTCCTTCATTCAACTATGACGACCATTCTGAACCCAAGAAAAGAAGAACTTCTCAAATTTGAAGTGAGCAAATGCAGCGGCTTGAACTGCGTCATTCAAGAAAGCGAGGAGAAAAACGTCTCTTCACATTGTTTTATCGAAAAAGATGTTTGCCAAATTCGAAAAACGTTGATTGATGCTGATTTTTGGTTATATGTAAGTGCATAATTTAAAATTTTATTTTTTACGTATTTTTTAGTGCTCCGTTCATAGAAAACGTACGCCAATTTTAGACCGCTACTGGGAATAAAATGAACAAAATTTTGAAAAAATGAAGACTGATTTCAAAGTAGAGTAGGACAAAGATAAAATGGCCGGTCAACATGACCGCTTAGGATCTAAGATTTGTAAAAAAATAAATAAAAATCACAGAAAAATATCTGATTTTATTACTTATAAAATTTTAAATCCTTTTAATGGTTTTTGACTAGACTTAAAATATGTACAGGAAATGCTGTAAATGGTGAAAATAAGTAAAAAAAGGCACTGACTAAATTTTTTAACAAACTTGGAAGTTTGTTGAAACTAAAAACTATCACAGACATAAAATAAAACCGGGAGTGTTAACTGAAAAAATATTCCGAATCCAAGACGTTTTTCAAATCGAAATTTCCTTTTTTGGGCAACTGCTTGAAGAGCGAGTTCAGTCTTTGTTTGGTCGAGGCGATAACTTGAGGATCGTCGTCGAATTCACTAAAAGAAATAAAATTAAATAATAAAAATAAATTAAAAAAAATTACTTTTCTGTGTAGCCGAACTTCTCAAGCATAAATTCCGAAAGGTCTTTCAAAATTGGCTCTGAATGAAGAGCTACAAACTGCTCTCGGCAAATCTAAAAAGAAAATTATAATAAACACCCATAAAAGTATGTAATACTTTGTTCATCATTGGTAATGTTTTGGGGTGAGTCCAATAACAATCGTGAACTGAAACGAAGGTTAAACCAGCCCTTTCGCAATACAAAGACGTGAGCATCATATGAGTCGAGTCCAGCGAATGGATAAAATTTGGAGGAAAAGCATTTTTCTGTTTCATCACATTTGGCCGCCTGAAAAAACAACATTTCAACGGTTAAATTGTTTTATATTATATTTTCATTTATGTATAGCCAGGTTATTTGAATTTTTCTTGTAAATAAACACTTTTTTCATCCATTCATTTAAAAACAACATTTCAAATAATTCATATTTCAACAGTTATTTAGGACCAGGTAGTCAATCTAAGGCTTCACCCCCACAAACGTGCTTTGTCGGCCATTTGTAACAACCATCCTAAATAGGCACTTTTTTCAGTTTTTGACCTCTAGCTCAAAAACTATGAGTTCTAGCGACTTGACCACTTAGTGCAAAATGAAAGATTATTAAATTCTGCTTCTAATGAGCTTTCAAACGTCAAAATCGGTCAAGCCGTTCAGGAGATATTGATGGCCGAAGTTAAAAAAAAATTTTGTAGGACAGATTTTTTTAAAATTTCTCATTTTACTATAAATTTTAGTGGATTTTTATGGTTTTTGAGCGGAAAAAAGTGCCAATTTGGATTAAGAACAACCTAATGGTTCTAAACAAGATAAAATCAAATAGTCCATCTTTTGCAAGATCAAACCCTCTGGTTAAATACTTACTCGAAACTATCAATTTGAAAGTGCTCGTTGATATTATGAAAGTTCTTTTTGTTATCAGATTTTTCTTTATATCTGTGATAAGGTTGGACAACTGGAAGTCCGAGAGGAGTCACATATTCTACGTTTTGGCCACAAACTTGTGAAATCATTTTGGCCGATTCAGTAAACCAATCCTAATAAAAAAAAGGAAAAAAAAAAAGAAGAAGAATTTATTTATTTATTTTACTTTTAAGAATTTACCTGAATTTCTCTGGCTGAAGTGAACATTTCTCTTAAACTTGCAAATGTTTTGGACACAAGATAATTTGAAGCGGACCAAACGTATTCTTTGGGAAAATCTTCAATATCTGAAATTGATTATAAGTTTTGTGAAAATCTAAGAATTGATTTTGTACCTCTAAGTTGTTTTGCGATTTGTAAACGTGCACCGAATCTTGTGACACCATAAACTGTCGTCATGACGGTCTGCTTGATGACCTTTCTGCGGACAAAGCCGTCCAAAACTTGGGCGACATTCATACCCTTTTCTGCATCCATTTTCCTCTCTCTTTCTACAATAGTCGCCACAGCGCTGTAGACATCTTGAGGGACCTCCGCAGGCGATAAGTTGACACTGAATGCTCCAGCGGAATCCCGCCCCAAAGCGGCATAATGCTGAAGGCCATTGCAAGAGCCATCTTGATGAACTGGGAAATGAGAAATGTAATTTTCATGCCCAGAAGGGTTCTTCATAGCATCTCGTATTTCAATACAGCAAGCCAATGTTTGGCAAGGCTCTTCAGACTCCATCCACCATTTTTCACCCTAAAATTTTCTCATACAATAACATTCAAGATGATAAATGCTTACATCTAAAGGATTGTTTGCGCTGTCTAAAATCAAATGTAAAATTTCATTGGCGTATTTTAACCTGCTGGCATTAGATTCGCGTTTTTTGAGCCCAGTGAGGTTTACAAGGTGAATTTTAAGCCAGTCGAGACCACTTGGACCTAGAGGCTCTCCTTTTCCAAAAATCAAAAGTGATCTTGACAAATCAGATCCTAAATGGTTCAAATGAGGTGGACAAGGGTAGACTCTTCCTCGGAAATCCATGTTGTGCGGCAGCCAAAATATTTTGTCTCTAAACTATAAAAGAGGTTAACTTTAGATTTTGAAAATGAACTTACGTGATTGGCTAGGGATAAGCGATATAAGGCGTCGCACCATAAAGAATACATTTCGGCTCTTTTTCGTCGGAGGACCATTCGTTTTCTGTAGGCTTGAAACCTTTCGGTTTTATCGTCGGATAATACGGGTTCTGGCAAAGGACATGCAGACGGTGGCTCAGGTATGTCCAGTTTAGGACAGCCGCCGTTGTTAAAGATTTCAACAATTACATCTAAAACCTATTTAAAAAAAAATGTATATTTCTAGGTAAAAAAACACCATAACAGTAAGGGGAAGGTTGAGGAGGGTAGGAGAAGTGGTATGGGAGTAGGGGGTGGTGGAAAGGTTGGAGTGAAGTAAGAGGAAGTGATGGGAGGGTGGGAGAGGTTGGTGGTAGGTTTAGGGGAGGTTGGGGGAAGTTATTGAAGGTTAAGGGAGAAGCTGGGAAGTGATGGGAGGGGGAGGTGGTGAAGGGTTTGTGGAAAGGTCCGTAGAGCCCCCAATTTCAGGAAAGTTCGAATTATAGGTTTCCTCCTCCATACTATTATTATTTCATGTTTTGAAACAGAAAATTTATTTTCCTTTAGAAAAATCAGCAGTTAAAAGGTCAATTTTTAAATTTTTATTGTAAAAAAGAGCTCGATTTATGTTTTAGTAAATTGTTTTGTAACGTAAGGAGGATATGGATTTGTGGATCGATGAGATGCTTGTTTCTTCTCGGGCGTAAAATTCTTTGATCCACTTCAGGAACTCTGGCATGGATCGCTCTTTCTTTTGAATTTCTTAAAAACCTCGTATACTTCAATACTAAAAGGATGACGCAAGCGATGAAGAATCCGCTGAAAAACACGACCGTCGTGATTACACTTCTTGTAATCAGTCTATCGGACAAAGAATCATCGTAATCGCCAAAAAAACAAGTCAGATACGACCCCATAGCTCCACATATTCCATGAATGACAACCACATTACAATAATCTTCAAATATTGTACATAAAATTATTTTTGAATACAAGAAATGAAGTAAAGGCCCAAAAGGAGAGAGCATCAATGCGTGATATGGTTTTAAGTTGTCTCCTGAACTTATGAAAACCAAACTTGAAATTCCACCTTGTAAAGTCCAAACAACTTGCCAATAATCGTGCTTTCGTCTAAAAATCGAATTTATCATCGCCGTCGTCACAATACCAGAAGTTAAAGCGATCAAATTATTCATAAAAGTCATCATTTTCTTAGCTAATAATCCAGGCTGGACAATAAATGCGACGATTATGAACCAATATCCGATTATGGTCATAGAATGCGAGCTGAATGATAAAGAAAAAATGTCGATGTCGGTCACTTTCATCATTCTTTTGCCGAAGACGAGCATACAACCGAGGCAGAACGATCCAGGAAAAATGTGCATGAGAAGTGTCTGCCCGAATGAGTAAAAAATCAATTTGTCGCCGATTGTGTTTAAAAATTGTATCTTTCTCCACAGGAAATACATCATAGTCGGCAGTAGAATTCCGGATGTTAAAAACGAAAGAAGTACGGTGACAAAAATATGAGACTTTCCGCTTACGGCGGTGGAGATGACTGCATCGGACATCATGATGATTTTCCAGCTGAAAATAAAATCGTCGACGCTCAACGAACCGTCCAGGCCTTCAACCAGATTGTCGACTATTGAGCCGGAGCCGATTGCCATTGGAAATCCAAAAATGATGAAAATCAATGTTGATAAAGCCATATTGAGGCTATGCTGCAGCACAACGAGATTCACACTTGAAGAAGGAACACATCCAATATGGACGAGTACGAAACCGATTCGTACGATAAAAACCAAAACTACATCAACAAACATGGAAGGCCAACTTTCATAGAGCATTTCAAAATCGCGTTAAAAATAAAGAAAACATTAAATTTTACAATTTGGCTTTCTTTTCTAATTTTCTTTTTACACATGTTGAATATTCAAGCCACGAAGACAATTTTGATCAATTATTAAAGGTCTGGTAATTATGAAGGAGGAACCAAAAAGCTGGAAATTTCTAGAAAAGTGGGTTCACTAGAGATCCCTGACACCAGCCCAACCTTCCCCCTATCATTTATTACCTCCTCTCTCCTCCTAGATTTCCCTCCACCACATAACCTCTTCCAACATTCTACCACTCACAACACACCCACAGCATTCCCACCACTCTCTAATCACCTCCCCTACCCTCCTTCACTTCTCAACACCACAACCCACTCTCCCACAGTCAGTCTACTATCTCCTATCACCTCTACCCTCATAGATTCCCTTCCATTTTCTAACCTCCCCACACTCTCTCCCCAACATTCCACCACTCTCTAATCACCTCCCCTACCATCCCACACTTCTCACCACTACAAACCACTATTAGACAACATTCTACCATCTCCCATCACCTCCTCTACCCTCCTAGATCCGTCCCTCCCCATTCCATCACTCTCTAATCACCTCCCCTACCCTCCTGGACCCTACCACAGTTCTCAACACTACAACCGGCACTCCCACAACATTCAACCATCTTCCATCCTCGATGGACCCTTCTAATCCGATCTTTCAAATCAAGAAGGTGATGAATGAGTGGGTAAAATGCCCAGATGTTGGAGGAGGTGTGGGAAGGTGGGGGAGAGTAGGAGAGGTGACGGGAGAGTGGTTGAAGATAGTAGAACGTTTGAAGAAGGTGAGAGATTGGTGGAGTTTGGATAGGATTGGTGGGGGAAGGATAGGAGGGACGTTGGGGGGGGGGAGGTAGGATAGTGGGAGGTAGTGAAATATTGGGGGTAGAAGGTTGGGAGAGGAGAGGGGAGGTGATGGGAGTGGTGAAATAGTGACCTTGACCTAACACACAAGAAACAGTCCATGCTCCAAAAAAAGTTCAAAGTTAACTTACCGGTTTGTTCACTTTCCAAGGAATCGAACTTAATTGATTGAGCGAATCAAGAATCGGATACATTTGGCTTTTCGGTATATTTCTCACCCTCTCCATCTGTTGCAGAGCTTGATGAGGCAATCTAACAACCAAAAAACCATTAAATCACAAAAATTAAAGCAAACCAACCTCAACAAGCTCGTTTTTGGTATAATATAACCTCCGCTGTTGATCGAAGACCAGGGCAAAGGAACCGTCAGCATGGGGACATCGGTAACATTAAATTTTAAATTTGGAAGACAAGCAGCACGAAATAACTTGCTAAGAATCGGATGCGGTTTAACTTCTTCTTTCGCTATATGCCCTTGATGCCTAAATATTGTATAAAACGCCGGCAGCATATGCCTATAAATTTTTAATCAAAAAATCAGTTAATTTCCTTCACTTACTCTTGTTTCACATTCATTTTCATTATGTTCACATCAATTTTAATATCTTTCAAAATAATATTGTAAAGAAACTGTCCAATCCCGATCAGTATATTTTGAGGCCAATTTTCAGGCTCGTAATCCTAAAACAGACAAAATAACAAGAAAAACAAAAAATCTAACTTACAACTGTGGGCCCTTTTATATTTTCATGTTTTAAAATCTGCCAGCAAATTCGAGAGTTTTGATATTTCTCTTTTTTGAGATACCATTCAAAATATTTTTGATATAAAATTTTAGTTTTGTCAAGCACACCGTCGGTACTTTTTCTTTTTACTTCACACCTAAAAAAAAATTTTTTTTTATCTATTATCAATACATTTCAAAATTCAGTCATGAAATCAATATTTTAAAAAAATTTTAAATTATTTTATTATTATTAAGTTTTTTTTTTTACCTTAATCTGACTTGGTTTCCCAAATCTCGGCAAAGTTGGGTAGACGTCGGGCTGTAAGTTTCCGACCCTTCAGCCAATTTTCTTATTTCCTAAAATAAATCATTTAAAAAAAAATAACCAAAAATAATTCAAAATATATTTCTTACATGCATAATGATTTCTTTATATTGATTCCTGTCTAAATAAACTAAATAAGGATAAATATTCAACTGCCTATAAGATCTATGCATATATTTATGTTGGGCATTTAAAAGTCCAAGTTCCCTTTTTAAAGCCAACGTAATTATTTTATCCCACGAAGAGCTTATCTCTTTGAGTTTTGATCGCTGAAAAAAATTTAAAAATGAAATAATCAAAAAATATAAATTAATTACAAAATATAAAAGGCTTTCAGTCTCTTCAGGTTCTTTTTCAACAGATTTGACCTCAACAAAGGTTTCAATTTCCATTTTCGTTTGCTCTTCAAAAAGATTTAGGGCGTTTTCAGTTTTTAGGAGTCCATCAGCAGGCGATTTCAGATTAAAATTCTACAATTTAATGATTTACTAGGCAACATAATGGAAAAAACTTACTTCACAATCATTAAGATCGTTGACAAGTTTGTTGGAATAACCTAATTCTGGTGGTATAATTTTAGGCTTAAAATTTGGCCTAACGACATGAATGGCACCTAATATGACTTCTCTAGAATCTCGTTTCCAAATGCAAACATTGAACATTCTGTCCAAATCATAGCCCTAAAAAACAATTTATTATTTGCATTGTTTTTTGATATATTTACCATTAAAGATAAATCTTTGATGCATGAATTGATCAAAAGTTGTTTGTCGTGTTTGGAAGAGCGGGCGACGGCTTCAAATCGATGGGCGAACGACATTTCGTCCGGTTTTAACCCTTGAGGGGCTAAAGCATCCCAGACTTCCATTACTTTGTCAATGTTTCCCTGAAAAAAGATGATTTATATTGAATTTAGGTTTATTTTTAAGTACCAATCGAGCGAATCCTTCCATTATTGTATTCATAATTCGAATGTCGTCGATAATTTCAGTCTTTCTTTGCAGATAATACGTCAACGTAGCCCACGCTCTGTTCATATGCCCACAGTTCACCTATTTTACATTATTATTTTTATTTATAAAAAGAAAAAAATATTTACGCATATTTCTAAGTAGGATAACAATGAAAAATTAAAACTTTTCTCTTTCCCAGCTTTTTCTAGTTCGATCGAATTTATTTTGGCGAGTTTTTCACGGTTTTCTTTGGACAGTTTTCTATAAAAGAAGATAAAATTGATTTTAATTAAATAATAATTTACTTGAACATGAGTTGCTGGAGTCGGGAGTTGTTATTGTCTTCGATGAGCGACTGCTGGACGAGTTCGGCATTGAGCGGCATCGCTTCGATAAGAACTTCTTGCCCTCGAGTTCCTTCTTCTTGCATCTCCTCAAGTTCTTCGAGCATCTCTTTTGCCTCAGATTCCGTCAGAGGCGAATTTGAGTCGGATTTATGGCCCGAATCACAAGATGAAGTGTTTTGAACTAAATCAAAACTTAATATTAAAATTATAAATTAAATCTTTTTACCTTGATAAGGTGATTTTTCAATAATATTTTCATTTTGGCCTCTCTCACGTAGAAATGCACTTTTCTGACTTAAAGATGAAGCACATGAAAAATGCTTTTTTGATGTAGATTTCGATGCTAAAAGAATAAAAGTTTAAAAAAATTAACAGAAATACTAAGCTGGAAAAACGATATCAGAAAGTAAAGAATGGGGGAGGGGATGGCGTATTTGGGAAAGGATTTGCAAAAAAATTAAGACACATAGATATACCGATCCCACTGGTTTTATAAGAATTTGTCTCCTTTTTTTGATTGTCACCAACTGCAGGTTCTTCAAACATGACTTGATTGCTATAAAGACCATCCGTAGTTTTTATTAGCATGGGTAGGTAGGATAAGCACTGTAGATCATTATGTTGAACTGCATGATTGTGGCTATTGAAATGCTTGAAGGATAGGTAGGATAAGCACTGTAGATCATTATATTGAATTGGATGATTGTGGCTATTGAAATGCTTGATGGATAGGTAGGCTAAGCACTGTAGTATATCAGCATCAGAGATCCCCAAGAGAAAGCATTGGTGATTCCACATTTACTTGGCATTCCATCAATTCCGGCTGGGTCAATTAAGATCATCCCAAAGAGTAATTTAGCGGAGAATTCATTCATAGTGGAGAATGATAAGCCGATAGCATACTCACCAGAAGCCGAATTGAACTTCAAATCCGTACAAAGGCTGCATCTCAATCTAGACTGATGGATGGACTGGTGGACGCCAGAGGTGGCTCCAAACTTAAACAACCTGAACATTCCGTTTAAATCATAACTCAATTTTTAAGGAACTATCAACTCTTGATTAATCAAAATCATCAAAATGCTAAACACAGCAATCAGGAATAATAACCCAAGAGTAACCTTTTTGCTCAACCGCATGGGTTAACGCCCATTCAACCTCAATTAGACGTAACACTAAGTTGGCTTATTTCAAAGTATCTTTTTTCTCACAAAAACTAATTTTAAACAAAAAAATAAGGTTCGGAAACGACAACAAGAACTTAAAATATTTGTTTCCTTGATTTAAAATAAAGAAATAAGATTAATAATTTTTTTTCTCTCATTTTATGACATCAGAGACAAATGGGAGAACCTCTCTTGACCGCGTGGTTCTGTTTGTACTTTTGTAGTAAACAGTGGAGTTATCAAAGTTTTTTTAAAGTTTTAAAATAAATTGAAAATGGGAGATAAAAAGAAAAATCTTAAGGTAAAACTGTTTATTTTATGGCTTTCCACGTTGGTGATAACATTGATAAAAACTTTGATTTAGAAAAAAGAAGAAAGCGAAGAAAGTTCCGAAGAATTGGATGCGATGGATTTTAACGATGACGGTGCCGAAGATTCCGGCGATGAGATCCAAGAACCTGACGTCGTCACCGGAAAGAGGAAAAAGTTCGAAGTTAGTCTAAAGCAGGTTCTTGATTCTCCAATTCAATCAATGTTTTTCAGGATACGATACTCAAGTCGTCGAAAAAATCGAAAAAAGAAAATGTGAAACCGCCAACTGCTGAAGAACTCGTTCACCTTCGTGAAACCGAAAATTTGTTCCAGTCCAACCTTTTCAGGCTTCAAATCGACGAAATGATCAAAGAAGTGAAGCCGAAAAAAGCGACCAAAAGCTCCCTCAAAGCCTACATCAGGAAGTTGGCTGATGCGTTGATGGAAACTGAAGTTCAATATGATAAAGATGTAATGATGACAAAAAATGCCAATAGAATTGTAGTATTCAGGAAATTCCAACAGGATGGTCATATTGGTTTTTGATGTTTTTTTTGGACACATGGGGCCCCACCCCTAACTAGATACTATTCCTTTGTGGCAAAAAAGGCCCTTTTGAGCTTGATTTTTGCTCCTTTTCGGACACTAGGGTCCCTCCGCCCTTCTAACTAGATTCTTTTAAGACAAATAGGACCCTTTTTAGCTTGATTTTTGAGCCCTTTTGGACACAATGGGCCCTTTTAAACCATTTTAAAGCTTCTTTTTTTTCCAAAGGAGAGGGGTTGGGTTGAGAATATCCCGGCCTGGTGAATTCTTCAGCCCTTTGTAGCCCACAAAAGGGTACCAGGATCCACAATGGGAGTTTAGGAATCTTTTTTTTGCAATCATCCATTATTTCCTTTTGTTTTAGATTGCTAGCTGGCTAGCCCATCACGCTATTAAATTTCCAGTAAAGACCAACAATACCTTTAAAAATAAAAAGTTTAATTACTGCAGACCAAAGAAAGTGCAAACAATCGGCTCTTTTTTCAACGGGACCGTCTTTGGTCATGAATTTTCCGTCGACATTGCCATCATCATGCCAAAAGTAAAATCAAAAATTAATCGAAAAATTAATTTAATTTTTTTTAAAGGAATTTTTCAGCAACGATAATTTGATGGACGTTTATATTAGAGAAAGGGCTTTATATTTGTGTGCTGTCTACAGTGTTATATCAAACAACACCGATATAAATCCAAAAGACAAAATTCAATTTTGGACTAAAACTGGAGACCCTACCAAACCTGTTTTGACCTTCAAAGCTCCTTATTATCCAAATGTTGATATCATCATCAACGTCATTCCTGAAAAAGGAGTTTTTGACCATTCAAAATTGGCGATCAACAACACCACTCTTGATCCTGGTAATTTTTTTTTTGAATTTTATATATTCAAAATAAAATTTCAGAAAATTCAATGCCATATCTTGTTTCTGCAATTCTTGAGGATGTTGTACTCGAAGACAATGAAGATTCTAAAAAAGTTTTTGAAAATTTCGCCAGCATTAAAGATGCCATAATTCTCCTCGGTGTTTGGCTAAAACAACGCAATTTGTGTGATGTAAGTCCAAACTTAAAGAAATTAGGATTTTCATTTCTTTTTTTAGGGATATGGAGGAGTAAACATGCATATAATAAACATGCTCATGATTTATTTGTATCAAAACCAAATAATCGCTAAAACTATGAGTAGTTATCAGATAATTCGCCATTTTTGGTTATTCGTATGTAAGTATAATGAATTATTTAAAATTTAAATAATATGAGATTGCAGCAAAAGGAGATTGGATGACAAATGGACTTTCATTTCTGAAAAAGCCGATTTTGGATCTTTCCGAATTTCATTCTTCATTTCCTGTAGTGTTTGTCGATCCATCGGGATATTTTAATTTGACTTTTCGAATGAGCAAATTGACATATTTAAAGGTAATGTGGCTTAATTATTTGAGTTTAATTTCTTTTTTTAGTTCAAATCTGAATCGGAATTGGCTCTCAAATATTTGAATGAACCTCAAATAAATAGTTTTCGTTCGTTATTTATGAGAAAAATGAGTTTTCTCGAGCAATATGATCATGTTTTAAGGTAATTTTGAGGGTTAAAAAAATATCAAAGTTAAATTTTTTTCTAGTTTTACGGATCCTGAAGTATTAAAGATTGTCACGAAAATTGTCCCTCGTTCAAGACTGAAAGATTACTCGAATCACTTGTTGCCTTTGTTTTGCGAGCTTGTAACTGATTTTTTGCAAAAAGGGCTTTCAAACAGGTTACTTTCGATGGATTCAAGTTTGATCAAATGTTCAAAATGGGATGTCGGAAGTGAAAGTCTCGCATTTTCGATTCAGGATGTTCTTTTGTTCGGTTTCATGTTGAATTCTGAGACTGCACTTGCTGTCGTAGAAAGAGGGCCTGATCCTACAACTCCTGAAGTATAAAAATAAAACGTTTTATTTTTTTATAATTTTTTTTAGGGAAAAGAGTTCAAAATTTTTTGGGGAAAACTCTGCGAGATGCGTAGGTTTAGAGATTCTGAAGTGAGCGAGTCCGTCCTTTGGGGAAAAAGCGATGACCCTTTATGCAAAAGGAGGCTTATTGTACAAAAAATTGTTACTTACGTTTTAAAAAATAAGCTTGGTATCGAAAAAAACAGTTTCACTTATATAGCCAACCAGCTTACCCCTCTGGTCACCAACAATCTGGTAATTTTATTATTATTCTTTATTTTTTAATTATTGTTTTTCAGTTTCCTTCTGCGACAAATGAAGAAAGCTCTCAAGCCATACACCAAGTTTATGAAAAATTTTCTCATCAATTGCGTGACCTTCAAAATCTCCCTTTGAATATCACAAACATCCATTGTATTTCATCGGTGTACAGGTTTACTGACATATTTCCACCTTTGGCGGCAAATTTTACTCCCAGAAAGGCTGAAGTTTTGGAAAACGAAAGAATAATGTTGCCGAAAACTCTTAAAAAATGCCCTCCCTTTATAAAACCGATAGAAGGTTTGTTTTGTCAAAAGATGGAAATTTTATTTACTTTTTTTTTAGTTGTTGTTCAAATGGCCTCTGATCGTAATTGGCCTGATGATTTGAATGCAGGTAAAAGACTTATTGCAGCTTTTTATACAGCGATCGCTTCAGCATTAAAGAAACAATATCAACTCAATTGTCAAGTCACAGTTGACCATATAGATGTCTACAAGGTATTTTTTTAAAAAATTGATATTTGATACTATTTTTTTGAAGGATGGATTTGTTTTTCGGGTTTATCTTGGATATGGAAAAGCGATCGCTCTTTTAAAACAGCAAATATCGAATGATGGTGTCCGAATGTATAGGGACACGCCGGAATCAATCCGGTTGGAAAAAAAGTTTATAAATCTTCCAAAAATCACCGGAGCTCTTTATGGGTTGAGTCAGATGTATTCAGGTTACGGTGGGGCCGCTTGTTTGGCCAAAAGATGGATCTCGTCGCAGTTGTTTGATGAAACACTTTTCCCGGAAATTGTCACCGAACTTTTAGTCGCTTACCTTTTCCTTTCCCCTCATCCTTTTGTTTGCCCTACCCAACCCCTTCCTGCTTTCCTTCGCTTCTTGAATCTCCTGGCTACCACCAATTGGAACATTGAGCCTATCATCATCAATTTTAATAATTTAATTACAAGTAAGAAAAGCAATTCCCTAAATTCATTAAATATTTTATTTTTCTTTTATAGAAGAGAGTTATATCGAAATAGAGCAATCATTCAGCAAAAATAGGGCATCTCAGCCTCCTTTGTTTTTGGCGACCTCATACGACATGAGTGGAAACCTCTGGACACGAGAAAACCCTTCATTACCAACACTGGTCAGATTAGCCAAACTGGCATCCACATCTTTAAAAATTCTTGAAATCCAACTCACAACTTTTAAGCCAAACAGTCAACAAAGGGTAATGATTTTTTTTTATAAAAAATTATTTTAAAATTTTCCAGACTGTTTTTACTCCACCTATGAGTGCTTATAACGTTCGAATTTTACTGAAAAAATCGATGGTTGCAAGATTTATTGAAGGAACTGCTATTTTTCCAATGGATAACAAAGTATTGAAAGCCAAAAAACCGTCGACGTTGTTACCAATTGTGAATTTTAACCCGGCACAAATTTATTTTGACAAATTAAAAGTAAGGAAAAACCTTTCACCCACAGGTTATAATTTTGTTTTACCAGGAAAACTATGGTGAGCATGCACTTTTCTTTTATGACGTATATGGAGGTATGGAAATCGGCGTCATTTTTAAACCACAATATTTAAAAACAATAGAATTCAAGGTAAAATGTTGAAAATTAAAAATCACAATTTTAACATGATTTTTTAGACTTCACAAGTTGCTGGAAGAAAACCTGTCGAGATTGAAGGGAAAGTCAATCTTGCCCCAGACATGGATGCAATGATTGAAGGCTTCCGGATTATTGGAAAAGATGTCGTTGAAGACATCGTTACACTTTAACACTTAAATTTGTTTTTTAAATTTTTGTAAATATGTTTTATCTTCAGAATAAATTGAAAGAAATTTATTTGATTTATCTTTTTCCTCGAAATATTGTCTCTTCACATGTATTTCGAACACCCAAAACCAAGAATTATTTGATTTATGTTTGCCCAAAAAATCTTTATTTATCAAATTTTAAGTTTATTAAAATTATCATTTTACAACAATTTTGCACATTAAAACAATGATATTTATACAGTACAAAAAGAGCATTATCTACAACTAAATATAATTTACAGTGAAAACATTATTATATTTTATGACTTATTTACACTGAGCCTACATACTACGATAACATAAAATTTTTATAATTAAACAAAGATTAAACATCCAGGTACGAAAATCCTCAGCCAAAGCTTTTCGGGATTCTCCTTTTTTTTAAATGGCCGGATAAAAAGGTTAAAAGATCTTTATGTTTAAAAAACAATTCGTCACGTGATACAGAATGTAATTAGAATGTGTAAAAAACTAAAAATTGGCTTAAGGGATAATGCGCTTGAGATGTGGCTACTCCTGGCACCGACACCTTTTTCTTCAAGCTGGTTTTCATAGTCATCAATGTCTGAATTTGTGTAGTCTAAAATAAAAGGGAAAAAAATCATGAATTACCTCAATTATGCTTTTGGATATAGTTTATATGCAGCTAAGTATAAAATTTTAGGGCGAAAAAATTGAATACATACCTTCAAAGGGGTCTCGAGTTGTGCGAAATGGCTTTAAAGTTGTTGCTAAATATGGGAAAAAATAATTAGTATATTAAAAAAAAAAAGGTGTGTCCCATGTAACGTGCCCCAGGTCTGGTCTGTTTATTATGGAGTAGGAACCCTCAAAACTGGAAAATTCTCTAAAAGCGGATTCTCCACAGACCTCTCCACTAACACTAAATACCCCACATTTCCGGACTACCTCCAACCATCCCCTCTCACCCTACAGATGCACTCTCCCTGACATCCCTAACCTTCCTCTTCTACCATCTAACCTCCCTTCACTCTCCCCTAACATTCTAACACCTTACACTTACATCACCTCCCGTACCCTCCCAGAATTTCCCCCTACAATTTCACAACATTCTACCACCCCCCACTACTCACCTATCACCTCCCCACCCTCCCATAAACATTCCACCAGTCTCTGAGCAGCTCCACATTCTCCACAAACATTACACCTCCCATCTCCTCCCCTACCCTCCTGGACCATCCCCCTCACATCCAAAACAGACCACCGCTTACCCATCACCTCCCCTACTCTCCTGGAAATTCCCCCGTCCAACCGCAAACATTACACCACCTCCCACCACTCTCCCATCACCTCCTGTACTATCCAGTACCTCCCCCCACAGTAGATCAGCTATCACTTACCCATCATCTCCCCTACCCTGCTAGAACAGGAAAAATTAAACTGGATTGAAAACCAATAAAATTTACTGATTTTATGGGCGGACGTTACGTGGGACACTCTGTATAATTTCCAACCTTTTTTTGTTGTCTCAGGTGGCTTGGGAGTCGTCGTTGTTGTTGTAGTTGTGGTCGTGGTTGTAGTTGTTGTTTTTATTTCTGAAACAGACAACAAACAAAAAAAAGAAGTTTTCACCCGTTAAATTTTGGTCTTCAGTTTGTATTGTAAAAGTTTATGCGTAAATCATCGTTTTCTCTTGTTATTTCTCCAGGTGGGAAAGTTGCCTGGAAACTGCCGAAGGTAGAAAACGATGGAGAGGGAAAAGACTCTGGAGGAAACATCCCTATAACGTATGATAACTTTGTTAATCACTTCTTAAAACATCCACTCCCCTTCCTCAACTTTCACAAACAAAATCATTCGTCCTACTTTAACTTCTTAACAAACATTACATCATTTAAATTATTTCACCCGAGACCTTTCAACTTGGGCTTAGTTTTAATAAAATTAACAATAAAATAAAGCGATATTATGTTTCATAAATGTAAAAAAATACGGGGAAATATGAATTCTTAATCCTTGTTTTAATGAAGGAAATCCGAGACTTTTTTTGGAAACAAAAGGTTTTAATTTGCGTCCTGAGATCAAAGGGAGAAAAAGGTAATGACTTCAATTTTGTATGAAGAAACCACGTATGTCCTTTGTTTAGGAAAAAAGTTGAAGTTATACTTTTCCCTCATGACCTAACAGTTGTGAGGGTTTAGCATCAAAAACGCCTTTTTTATCGTATATGTTATGTATAATTTTTTAGGTAGATTTTTTTTTGTATCAGTCAGACAATACGAATTTAAAAAAAAATTGCGACCCACTCACCTTAACGTCCCCTTGTATAAAAATAGTTAAGTGATTGATTAAAAAAAAAAAAGTGTTTTGTAAGGGTTTTTGTTTTTATATTTTCTAGTTCAGAAAAAGAGACCAAATGAGATCCGGATCCCTTGAATTTGTGTAGTCTATTTTTTATTCAAAGTCCTTTGAATCTTCAGTATCTAAGAAGGAATATTTGATGCAAAAGAGAAACCGAATGAATATTCAATCGGAGCTTTAATATCGGTCCTTTTACAACTTAAAAAAAAATTCGAGTTGGAGAAACGGACGAAAAAAAATAAGGTCGTTAAAGCCCCTATTGTTTCGTTTTTCCTTTTGTAAAAGTGAAGATTATGAAATGAATAATGTTTGTTCTCAACAAGTGCTCTTTCGCGATAACGGGCGAAAAGGGTGATGTGATTAACTTGGTAATTTAGATAACTTGTTTACCCGTTTTAAGATTTATTCATTTTGCGCTCCCCGAGACGAATTCAATCCGGGCTCCTTCCGCAGCTTCATTACCACAGTTTACTCCCCAGAATTTCGTTAATATTTATCATTTTAAAAGCGAGATTAATAAGGAAAAAAATAACTTCGTATAGATTAAAACTTTCCCGAAAGAAAGTTTTTTCCATTTCATTTTATTTTTTATTAATAAATCAAATAATTTTTTTTTAAATATTACGTTACCTTATCCGTTTTTTGCTTGTTTACCACCCAAATCGTAGACTCCACAACAATTTATGGGGAATAAACAGTTCCACAAATCAATACCTCAAATAAAATTCGAAATATACAAACTTAAAAAGTCCATGAAAAAGTTTGGTGATTTTGAAAACGATCCTGAACTAAAAGCCATTTATTTCTTTAATTAAAAATTAACCTTTTGTCTTTTTTTGGGTATAAAAAAGAATAAAATTTGATCAAGGAGTTGGATAACATAAAAAAATGTAAGATATTTAGATTTTCTGAGGAGAAATTTAATTTGAGACGTCTGAGGAGAGTTTTAATTGGATTTTATACTTTGTTAAAAAACGAGTGAAGTGGAAGAAAGAAAGAAAAAAAAAGGTGGGGGGACGGAATGAGGTTTGGTGTAATATTTAAGACGTTTACTCACCATAGAATCTGAAATAAGCTTGGGCGAGACCTAAAGAGTTATTCGCCTGGCAAGCGTACGGACCGAAATCTTCGGGCTCCACTTTGTACAAAGTGAGACTGAGGGTGGACGAATCAAGGCCGGTCTCTTCATTTGAAACCCTCTCACGCCCACTGAAATATGAAATAAATAAAGTCAAAACATCGTAATAATGAAGTAATCCTCCGGAAACTTGCTAAAATTTGGAATAAAGGAAGAACCCCATAACTCGGACTTTTTCAAAAATAGGTCTCTACAGACGACTCCACAATAACTTCTCGATACACCATCACCTCCACTCTCCCATAATCCTCCCACCTTTAGGTTGGGGGAGGGTTGAGGTTTGGGGAAGTGGTAGGGAGAAGTTTTTTGATATAGGTATGTGGAGAAATCTGCAGAGCCCCGACTTTTCGAGCAAGTACGAGTTAAGTATTCCCTCCTCCATAGGTACCAATTTTTCAGTTTATTGAGTTGAATCTAACCACTTAAAGATATAAACTTGCTACAACATGTTGATATGTAGATGTAATGTTAACAATTTTTCCTTACGTAAACTGGCTCAAGGTTCTTATTTTCTTGATCTAAACTTGGAAAATTCATAACTCTGTGAATATACGACCAACTTACATGCTTGACTTTGCTCACTAGGAGTGCTTTTGTATGATAAAAACTAATAAGTCACTTTTAGTAGATATTCATAGAAATCTAATTTAAAACGCTTTTGGGTTGATCGAGTTTGATTTGATCCAGAGGGAGAGTCTGCAGAGTGGAAGTCTTCAATCTGATAGGAATCGAAGGTTTCCGTTGAGTTATCCACCTTATCTCACCAACACAATTACATTCTCAGACCCTTTTTTAATTACTTTTAGCGATTTTTTTCTTTACACGACAAACTGTTGGTTAAAAATACCTCCTTTTTTCCTGACAAGCCGATATAAAGTGCGACAATGACAGCAGCATTTGTTCATACAAAGAATTGTCAAGGGTGTGGTTGACTGAGCGAGGACGCTGACGTTTGAGGATGATAAAGCGGATTTTTCTGGCGATAAAGGGGGGCACGGGGAGAACAGAACGCCGTGAAAAGTTTCTTTTTTTCCCGGAGAATTCCTCTTTGACTGCGAAATTACATTTCTGATGTTTGATGAAGGGCGAAAAAATTACGACGGTATTCCATTATTCATATTCATGAATGCCAAAACATGAACACCAAAATGGACCACTTAAGGGACTAAAGTGCGAAATTAATTTACCAACGCTTGACCTTCCATGTGCCGAATTATTGGCGTATTTCACATTCCAAAATACGCTCCAAAACCAATTATTTTTAAGCCTTATTTAATCTAAATTTAATTTCAAGTCAATTTTCTCTGTTTAATTTTAACCATCCTTTGCACATAATAAAAATCTAAACACCTTTTTTAAAAATTTGAATTTCAAGATGAAATTTTCATTCTCTTTGTAAAGGTATATTTTTTAAAAATTTGAAACTTAGTAACTTGAGCCTCCTTCAAAGGTTTAACGTGCTCAGAATCTGGTGTAAGGACAAATGGAAAGTGTGAATTCCAACATTTTAGGGTGTCTACGTTTAATTAGTAACTCAAGTCGGCTTTCTAAGGATGTTAATTAAAACGAGGAAATCCTTAAGCTTCCTTTAGATCACAAGATTACAAAACTCGATGCTATGAAGCTCCACTTGATACAAATCATTCTGAAAAACGTTGGTTATAAAAGGAAAACTCTGGTTTTTGTGGTTTTGGAAAGGCTGAGAGTTTGAAATAAATTAAGACACCTTGAAGCACTCTTAAATCTTTTGCCACAACGTTTACTGTGGTCGTGGAAATGGGTCCGGAGTAATAGAGGAAGTGATCTGGTCGCAATCCTATTTTATGTAGTGGGCAGGAGGAGGACTATAATGAAAAGCGCCAACTTCTGGCAAACGGCCACAATTCTGTCTAAATGCCCATTATCCGTTGAATATATTGCCGCGATCGCTTACCTCGTCATTCTCTTTTTTCCGTCAATAATGAAATAAAAAGAAACCAATATCTGTTTTCGATTTTCTTATCTTCGAACCTGTGAGGTAAAGTGTGGTTTTTGAAAACCCAAGCGTTGTGGGTCGTCGGGAACCCTTTGACGTAGCAGAAGATCCGGATGTCGCTTCCGACAGGAGCTCCGACCACTTCGTGTGACACTCGAACTTCGGGTGGATCTAAAATAAACGTCATTGACCTCTCCTATTAGCGAAAATGTTATTAGAGGCTATTGATGGAACCTACAATTTACGCTGAGTGCTATCCTCTTGCTCACTGCCGGAGGTACGTCATTGCTCGCAATACAAAGATAGGCGCCCACTTGGCTTCTCTCAATATTGGTTAGATCAAGCGCATTTCCGTAGACGACCTCTTCTGTAAGATCAAAATGACAATCAACAAAATATAAAGAAAAGTAGTATGCAGGGGCGGACTCGCCCAGGTGGTCGGCTCCCAAAGAAGTAAACAGGAAAAAAATCGAAGTTTTTTCCTAATAAAAAGCGATAAACAAACCAACCCAATGAAGTTAAGACTAAGATGTGACTTAAGTTGGTGAAAGGACTTGAGGGTGGAAACCATAATTAGGTTTTCTTTTCTTCCTGGACCGGGTCCAATCGATTGGAAAACCTATAGTGGAATTAGCCTTTAATTTTCCGCCCAGACGAGCAAAAGAGACTAAAAATTCCCGCCACTATTATCGAAAAATCATGAAAGTTTAAAAAAGAAAAAAAATCGAGTTTGCAATAAAATTAAAGGTTAAAAACGAATTCCGTGTGTTTTCCACTCGAAAGATGTAATTCTTGGAACGTAGTAAAATTCTTAAGACCTCCAGGACGAAGGGAGTTGTGATTTATGTAAGAGGGCATAAACCACGAATTGGACCGAGAAAGAAATATTAAAAGAAACCTGTCAGAAGTTATTTATGAGAAGTGCGGGGGCTGTTTGAACCCCTTTGGTTTTACATACAAACCTTTTTGTCCGGCTTTAGTCGCGAAGTCTTCTTTTTGCAATTTAAATCACAATAGAGGCGAAAATATTCTGAAAAATCGAATTCTTCACGACTCCCAAGGCGTTTGGCCCACTTTCCTCTTCTACCCCTGAGCCTAAACTTCCTTAATGCTAGAATGCCTAATGAACAAGGAGGATTGATTTCCGAGGCAATTCCGCCGGTTCATCCCTTCTCAATTAATCTGCTTCTCGAGAAGCAACAACTTATCAATCCCGTCGCGTCGCCCTCCTTCCCATTTCACCATCCAATTTATCGATAATTTTGGTTTATTGTTTCCTATGGAATTTTAAGTCTTCTTTCCAATTTCCTAGAAGACAACTAGGAACTTACAAGAACATTGATCCTAATTAATTTCTTGCATTTTGTATTACTTTTTAAATAAACATTTCTTTTTTCGCAAAACAAGCCTAAAAAACAAACCATGAAAAAACTGAAATTTGCGTTAAATCCTTTTCTTTATCCCTAACCTTTTTAATCCTTTTCAACCTGCCTAGCCTAATCTCCCCTCTTCAAAACTTAAAAAAAAATGTTGATGTACGAGTATAATAAAGGAAGGGAAAGTTGAAATGGAAAATTTTAGTTCGATAAAAGGGAAAACACCTTTTAGTATATTTGCCTTCAAACGCCTTTCAAGGGTTCATACGGTCAACAAAGACAATAAAGTCTGGAAAGGGAAAAAAGCAGAAGTAGCTTTTTTCTCGTTGGCTCGGATTAGGAAGAAAGGGTGAGGTAAAAGCAGTCGGAAGTATAGGATTCTGATAAAACTTTTATTAAGCGGAAGGAGCTATTAGGGAGCAGTAATAATTTTCTTTTTTTTCCTTCGCTTTTTCGATTTGTTCGAATGTAAATACAATTGAAAAGGGAAAGTAAAAAGTTTCCCTTTTTAGTTTAAGAGTTATAGTTGGAGATTCAATTGTTTATATATCGATCAAGAAAGCACTTATTGTTGAAAAAGCTATAGGCCCCTAGGAAAAGGAGGGTTTCACGTGATTCAATTGTCCCGCTTCTATACAATTCTTGGCGTTTCTCCTCTTTTTCTCGTTAAGATCTTCCAGTGGAGGATATAAAAGGAAAAAAAACAGTTTTTTAATTCCAATTACCTGAAGTGTTCGGTATAAAATTGTTGTCTTCTCTTCTCCATTGGATTTTCGGCGTCGGGTGACCTTTCGCCCTGCAGAAAAGCGTCACGTTTCCCCCCTCGTCGACTGCGACGTCAGAACTCGAGCCGACATCGAGTATCTCAGGCGGGACTGTAAATGAAGAAAAACGCCCAATGAAAGTGTGAAAGAAAAGTGATAGAAGTTGGCAACTCTTGTGGAATTTTGATTGTTCCCCAGGAGAGGAGTGATTGATGGTTTGAAAAGAAAAAACCGATATTGAAAGTCCGTTTTTTAAAAAGAATTCTTGAGAGTAATTAAGGTCAGGTTTTAAACCAATGATTTCTTAGTCTCCCAAGAAAAACGTGTTTAAACTTTCCTTACAAATTGATCCTTTTCTTCATCAATCTTCATGAAATTATTTATCCATTATAATTTTATGTTATTGTAATTAATTCCGAGATAAAACGCCCTCAACATGTCATTCCTGCATTTTACGCATTTAATGTCGCTCGAGGTGAATTTGTAATATTCTCAAAGTGCGGTGTTGTTGGGAATTTACTTCTCTTGTCTGGATGGAAAATTAATATTCAAACGGTGTTTTGTCCGACCTCAAAAAGGGCTAAGAGACATCGTATACGTAGAAGCACTTAACTTAACTAAAATAATGTAAAATTAACAAAATAATTATCAAAATGCTATCTCTATTAAGTCTTCCTTACTAGCTTTAGCTTTAATTAAGGTGGTCAAGATTAAATGAGAAAAGTTCTCAAGTTCTCCATTACGAACCGAGGTGTCAGGTTTAAATTAAACAAAATAATTGGATCCGATTTAGTCGGGAAAAATTGATCTGGTCATTAAACTCGTAGCTAATTGAGTGTTGAGGTGGCAAAAGGACTATAAATTCGCTACTTTGTCACGAAAAAGCCTATTCCGTTTTCCCTTTTTAGTAATTTAAGCAATATTTTAACAATAAAAGGCTTTTTACCCCTTTTTCACCCTCCCCCCTTTCCATCCCTTTTCCGCCCTCTTTCCATCCCTTTTTCACCCCTTTTCCGCCCTTTTCCGCCCCCTTTTTCACGCCTTTTCCGCCCCTTTTCCGCCCCCTTTTTCACGCCTTTTCCGCCCCCTGTTCACCTCCCTTTCGCCCTCTTTCCGCCCCTCTTTTCCGCCCCTTTTCCGCCCCCTTTCCGCCCCCTGTTCACCCCATTTTCCGCCCCTTTTCACACCTTTTTACCCCCTTTCCACCTCTTTTTTACAACCTTTCCACCCCTTTCCTTTCACGCTCCCACCCCTTTCACATTTCCTCTCCTCACCATCCCTTCTTACCTTCCCCTCACCATCACTCCTTACCCTCCCCTCATCATAACTCCTTAACCTCCCCTAACCATCTCTCCTTTCTCTCCCCTCACCATCCCTCCTTACCCTCTCCTCACCTTCCATCAAAAGTCTGTCAGAAAAACTGCTGGTCCAATCTCTTTATATTAAAAATTATATTTTAAACTAATTATATAATCAATAAAAGAGTTTTTAGTTTTTATTTTAGCTTTATAGTTCAATGCTAACCATTATTGAGGTCAGATAGTATGGAAAATTTGTACAAGGTGAGTAATGAATAGCCTGCAATCAACTGAATTTCCCATTGCTCCCGTTTCAAACATTTCCCAACGAGTAATTTATTCAAAATACAACCTCAAAAAAATTTGAATTATTTAAAAAAAAATTAAATTGAATTACTGATTTAACAACTGAATTATTAAGGATCTGACAAAGCGGGAAATTAAGTTTGTGGTGTGGTGAAATATTAAATAAAAATACTAAAAAAAAGGCTTTCACGTGTTGAAAAAAAAGTTCTTTCACTGAAACTGAGGTTAATGAATATTAATGCTGACAGAACAGCATCCTTGAAATAGCCGGACGAAAAAAGGGGCCTGAAAATGGATGGAAACTTTAATTTGAAATGAACGGAGGAGTAAAAACCTTGAATATGAAACGGTCCAATAAACGTTTGACGGTCATTTTCGTTTTATTTGTCCCCGCGGTTTGGCTCTCTTCGATCCGTGCTAATTTATGGCCGGACGATAGCCTTTGGAATGGCATAATTGTACGAAATTCTATTCATTGAATAGAAACTACGAGGAAATGTCCATTATGTAGCCGATATTGTGTTCAAAAACTTTGAAATTCATCCCCCGAATTCAAAGATCCATTCTTTATATGAGAAAATTTTCAAGGAACATGCATACCTCACATTTCGACATGCATGTTTAGAAAATTAACGAGGTAAACGTGTATTGGGTGAACGAGAGATAGCCTGATGGCCGGAATACGAGGGGCGAAAGGGATGAGGGATTCCTGCGGATCAGCATGTATGCGAAAATTCTTATCAGGGAGAATATTTTTCGTTCCATTACCTAAAAAATTATGACCGAACCTTGGTTGCGAGAGTAGGATATTAATATTTATTAGTTCCATTGACTTCTGAAACGTCGGGCACGGTTGCAAACGATATTTGATCTCGTATTCCCCACAATATCAGACAAAAGAGTTTTTTCCATATTTACTTACCCTTTATTGCTTTCCAGTCATGATTTTAAATTTATCAAAGTTTATTTATTAAGGTGAAAATAATTTGTTTTTTGACTTTTCCACCTTCAAACGGGGCTTTGATGGTCTTCCCAATTGGACGATTCATAAAGTATTTAACATTAACGGTGAATCAATGCGGAACATGGACATTATTTGGGATTCCGAATCTGTATGGGCTGATTGTGACCGATTTAATCCGATGTTGCACCCCTTTGTGTCTGGGCGTTTAATCGTAACGAACGCAAACGATCACAATCACCGGTGCAGCCTTTGTCCATAAACAACTGCCTTCTTATCATCATCCTAACATTAATTGTAGTCTGGTATACTTATGTATTATGATAAAATGAATCGCTGCTATTTTGGTTTTAGCGCAAAAAGCGAGTCAGCCTTCCATTTAGTGCGTTTTGCACCCTTTACGATTTCTCGACACAGGAGATGTTTCGGAGGCAATTTCCGACTTGCTCTCGGTTTCAAGATAATCGAGAAATTGAATTTTAGGCTCAAAGTACAATTCAGTAACTTGGCTCTATTTCAGCAATTTTTCGCTTTTCTTTTCAAATTTTTGGGGCATTACGTGTTCGCCAGAGGTCAAAAAAGAAGGTTACCATGCAAAAGATGCACGAGCTCTTCATCATTCATTGTTCGGAATGGTTAATCTTTCAAGGTCATCAATGCAAGCAATTTTTTTAAAACACAATTTTTTTTAAGCTACGAGAAAACCACTTATCCGAGAGAGACGAGACTATAAAAAATTGACATTTTTTCAGTTTTTCGCTTTTCAAAAACTACTCTTAAGCTTTTTTAAATGGGTCACGTCTTATTCACCCAAGAGCTAAAAGTTGCTTATTGACTTGAAATAACCAAAAGGGACAAGTATTTTCAATTTTTATTTATTTTTCATTAAAAATTTCAACAAATTTGACCTAAAAATACAATTTTTAAGAAAAAGAAGAAATTTTTTCCCTTTTGAGTCATTAAACTTCGAAGAGGAAAGAAGGTTTCTGTTCGATTAGCCTCTCAAAGAAGTTTGGCCCTTTAGGAGAAGTTTTGTAGTTTCTCCCTTGGGAGAAAAAAAAAACCGATGAGGAGAGAGGGGTGGATGAAAAACCCGTTGCTCCGTACGTGATTTGCTTTCAACACTGGATATGCCAAAGGGGGTTAAATTATTTATACAATGGACTAGAATGGAGGTGAATCCTATAAACGGAAAAAAAAATTTAAACATTCATCTTATTGCATTCTTTATTGGTGACTGATTGGTTAGGTAAGTTGAGCTAATTACAAAGCTCGGTCGAGGGAGTAACCGAAATGGCGACCACAAAGCGATTCAAATGGCCAAAGGCGTTGACTCCTTCGAGCTTAGCACCGGATTTACAACAATACAATATAGGCAAAATAGACCTAAAATTTAGTCAATAATTTCCCTAAATGAGCCCAAATTAAGTAATAAAACGGACCCTTTCATCATTTTCAAATGAATAATTAATTCCGAAACAAATTAAGACGTAAATCCTCGAAGATAAAGTTTGACACCCTTTGCATTTATGGATGAATATGCTATGAGGTAAAGTGTATAAACTGAGAGCTCCCCTGTCCGTGAGAAGTAGAGTGCTCTATTTCAAAGTAATGAGGTAGTAGTTGTCGTTTGAAATATACCGCCGGACTTAAAAGCTTTTATTGCATATACGCCGAGGGAAGCTTCGTCTGTACCGATAAATTTACAAAACGTTTTTACCCGATAGATCTCTAAAAGAGGTCATTTTCCAATAGAATGACGATCCAAATAGTCAAACTTCTCAAAAAACATAAATTTTTTTCAAAGAGCCCAAAATTGTTCATAAATGGGCTTTTTATTTAAATATATTTTAGTGTTTTTATTTATTTTTCTGGGAGATTCAATTAAACTTAAATCAAAATATAATGAAGATTTAAACGTAAATGGAATTTTGTATGAAACGTCAAATATCTCATTTGGAATTTGATGCTAATGGTGGGAGTAAATACTTGCCATGTACGTCTAAGCATCCTGATTGCTTTATCATGCTGCTCGTGTTGATCTGACACGTGTAACAGCCTCGATCCGATTCTTTGACCTGCTTTATATGAAGCTTCCAAATCGTGTCACCGTCGCTGCTGACAGTCACACGAGAATTGTGCGTCACCACCCTTTTATGAAGGCTCAGAACGGTCTGATCGTCTTCACGAATCCACGCCACCTAAAAAAAATTGTTTATTAAAAAACGAATTTTTGAATATGTGGATTCAGGCTCTTTTTTTACTTTTGCATAAATCCTTTGTTTTTCTGTCTCTTTGTGACTTTGAAGACGCGTTCTATGGACCTTTTTTATACAACACAACCCCATCCTTTTAATTTATTCTTCACAAGGCGTTTTCTTTTATCTTTGACCCATTCTCTTCCCCACTCTGCACTCCATGAATTATAATAATCGCCTTTTACAGCCTCTAATGGTATGGAAGTCGAGTTTTAAATGACTTTGATGATAGTTAAGTCCCAAAAACAAAATTCTTCCTAGTTTATGTTCAAATAGACAAATATGGAAATAACGGGGAGGAAAAAACTAAGAATTTATAGCGTTGAAATAAATAATGCATTCTTCACGGTATAAAAGCAATGAGAACGATCCATCTTTTGGAATGGTTTCACGTCATTCTGTCAAAAAGAGCAATAGGCTGTTTCGTAAAAGAGCGATAAGATATCCAGGTGCCATTGTATTATTAAGATAAAATAAATCTTTAATTATTATTAAGGATTTTTTCTTTATAAAAAGAACATTGTGAGAAAGTTGTTTAGGAAAGAGGTGGCGGTGGAAGTTTAGTTCGTTAGTGTCATTCCTGCGGGGCACTTATCTTTACCACCCCTATCTTTCCTTTTGTAACCTCGTAAGAAACTCCTCGAGTAAAGAAAATTAAAGGTGATCTTTGATGTAGATTTTCGAGACGTATCTCGATGTTATTCTCACTTAATTGAACCCCCTTCTACTCAACCTTATGGGTTTTAAATCAAAAGGATTTCCTTTTGTTGTGAATTTATCGGACCGCTTGTCACCGGCATAAATAATTGAACAGTCGGTTTCATTCTCAATCGGTTTAATGACTCAAAAGGAATGTTCAAACTTTGTGCGTGGAAACCCGTTGAAAACTTTTCACGATAAATTATCATATTTAAATCATTCTACCGTAGTGGATGGTTTAACTTATTAAAACATGACCCGTTTTACTCCTCATGTTTAAAAAAACCTTCGCTCCACCCTCAATAACCACAGAAATGTCGGAATAATGAAAACCGTAGAATGTAAACAATTTTGTACAAATCAACTTTTGATCTCTGATCAATCCAAGATTTTTTGTACAAACTTGACTTAAACGAATATTTTTCGTTAATCAATCTTCACAAAGTGTTTCTGGTAATTCCAATCTGCATGAACCATTACCGTAGGGATAGGTGCTATCCAAAACTTTTCCCCTAGCTGAGATCCACGTTAAAAAAAATTCTTCTATGTCGAATGTGGAGAATACCTCTCCATATTTTCGGGTGAACTGTGAAGTTCATTTATCGAATATCCTCTGCACCCTGGTAGTTGGCACTCACAGGGCTACAGCAATTTGAAAATCCGAGACAAATTATGAAATACCGAATACTACACCGTAAAAAAATGAAAATAGATTATTCCATCCATGGAGAGTTGCTAGAGCTTTTTTTTTGTAAAGGTCGATTTTCATTTCGAAGCAGCTTGTATTGCTGTTGAAAGATGAAAAAGATCTCGTTCGAATATATTATGAATAGAATTCAATTGCAAATTTCTTAACTCGAAACCTGCCCTTTGAACGGCTGATGAGGCAAGTCTCTCTTTCTTGAGTTCTAATAATGTAAATAAGATGAAAGTTTCACGGAGAAACTTCCTTTCAGTTTTCTCGAGTTAAAATTACCACTATTGTCGTCGCCCTTGATCTTACAAATTCAATTCAAATCGCTTACCATGAAACTTTTGTTATTGCTTTTCGGAAACGGTCTAAGGAAAGGGGAAAAATATAAAATTATCGGACTAATTTGTTTTCAATACGTCTGGAGCACCTGTTTCCAAATTGTTGGCCGTTCCACTCATATTCTAACCGCCTCCACGGACCGTTTATTGTATGCGGTTCTGATTAATATTCAGAATCTACCCGCCTCTCTCGGCTTGGTGGTGGATGCAACTTGAATTACGAGTAGACCCTTTTACATGATGTACGAGGGTACTCAACTCGTGCGGACCCACACACTCTAAACTCCCTGATTAATCAAAAGTAAAAATCTCGCCCCTTTTTTTAAAAAAATTTCAGAGGCTTAGCCAGAAAAAAATGGATTTTGTTACCTTGTACGTATCTAAGCTTGCTGTCGCACAAATTAATACAGCCTCTCTTCCTAATGCCACAGTCACGTTTGCAATGGACGATGTGAAATATGGCTCTTTCTCTGAAAAAGATAACAAGTAATAAATTTAAAGCACCTTTAAAAACAAGAAAAAGTATAAAATAAAGCAATTATTTAAACAAAACCTAAAAAAATATTGATTCGCCAAACATTTTTGGTAATAAGACACCTATATACCCAACTTAGAGATCTTCTAAGAATGTTGACAATGTAAGCAGCTTACCTGGATCCCACTGTAATAAATTATTCATAAGTGTGCAAGTCAGAATAGTAAAACAAAAAGAAGAGCGTTTTACATTAGGCGAAGAGTTGCTTATAATGTGTCGGACGAAAAGAGAATATTCTAAATTCCTTCAAAGATTTTTCCTGAGCCTCTTTTTTTATAAAAATTTTTTTGAAGGACAATGTTTTAGAATCGTAAAACTATTTTCTTTTAACTATTTCAGATTTCCAGTTTCGATTTGAAGTTATTTCCCATGAGAAAATAGTTATACGAGGAAATAGGATTACCTCTAATATCAGGGACGTGTACTGCGAAAATGAATTGTGAGTTATGATTACAAGAGACAGAGCCCCTCTTGTCTCTTGGGTAACTCGACTAATCACGTGGGTACCCGTGACGATAATGTGGAGAAATCAATAGAATAGAGGCCCGCGGAAAATTAATCAACGAGCACGTTTTTCGAATAGCTCCACCCATTTAAAAAACATCAGCTTTCCACTAAAAACCGTCGGGTCTAAAAGGTCCCTTTTTGCTTCCCAAAAAGGTGTTTTGCTTAATTAAATTTTGATTTGTGTACCATAAAAAAAAATAATAATGGTTAATTAAAGGCCTCGTAAGTGCTGTTCGTACGTCAGATTTAATCCAAAGATTTTAACCACCTCACGCAGAGCCTAGGATTTACGAAATAATTAAATAATACAAGTTACCTTGGTTCTCCTCTAGTTACAAAGGGATAAAGGAATTGAATTAGAAACTTAAAATGAATTATAGAGTTCTCAAAACAAAAACCAACATCATAAAAAAATCCCGTGAATTTTTAACATCCTTGTCATAAATAAAAGGAAAAACCTAAAAAAATGTCAACGAAGGATTCGAATTGCCCAAACCTCTACGACCTTTTGGGAATTTCCTAACTACCTACTACGTAAAAACGTAAAAAATTAGTTTGATGCACCAATATTTGGTGGAGAATTTGGTAAATAAGGACCTAAATCCTACAAAATTTCTATTCCATCACCTCCTATACTCTTCTCCAACCTCTCTCAATGCCATCCCCAATCACTGCCTCTCCACCATATCGCAACATCTTACCACCTCCCACCACCCACTCATTTCATACCACCCTCCCTTCCCCGCCACTACTCACACCCACCCCCCCACCTAACACCATCAATTCCCTCAGTTACCCCCCCAATCCCCCACACTTCACATCCCCACATATGCCCCTCCCCCATATTCTCACCTACCCCCCCCCCATTCCCGAGCAGTTTCTCCATCACCCACATCGATCAATATCCCCCTTCCCCCAAATCCCCGTTCACCCAATCCCCCACATCCCCCATCTCCCACATCCTTCCCTCATCAGCTTCCCCCACCTTCTCCCCATATCCCCTTCCCCCCACATTTCCCACCTTTCTCCCAATTCTTACACACCCCCAGTCCCCCATCTTCCCCCACTACAAAACTAATTGAAGCGACGAAAAAATGCCTTCTGTAATAAATAATAAAAGCAGGTCTGAACCTTGATTTCGGATCTATTCCAATAACTATTCAAGGTTTGGAGATGTCACTACCGAGATCGGATCCATTTGTCACGTCATCCAGGGCGTAGTTTCTCCGGGGCCCTCCCATTTAATATCACGACTCCCAGGGCTTGGATCAACACATCTGCTTCCTCTTTCCCGACACCCGACCAATAAATTCACAATTTTCTTCTCTCGAGAAGAAAAGGGGCGAACCGTTCCTTTTGTTTGAAACAGATACGTGTGAGCTTGTAATATATTTTTATGTCTTTAGTCTTTCCCGTGTATTACAGGGTTAAATTTTTTAAAAGAGCGAAAATTCACAGACTTTTACTAGAGAAAATAAACTATTTTAAAAATTTAAAACGTAAAAAAAAACTTTTTAATTAACTTCTTCCAAATATAGGGATGCAGTTAAACAGGTTTTTAATTAAAATCAGGTTATAAAAGGTAACGAAGAGTCTTTTGCATTAAATATAAGCTATAATTGAAGAGTGTGTTGTGAGGAAGGAAATTAAATTATAACTTTCTTTATATGAATAAATAACACTTTTTTAGTTTTTCCATCGAGTTTTATAGAAGGAGGATTTCCTGCTTTATCTGAAAAGGTAAAAAAGAAGCCAATGTGTTGTTAAGCGGGGTTACAATCGGTTCAAAGGATTGGCCGGCGCCAAAGTAAAGAGAGATTAAGTCTGGGGAATGGTAGGCTCACCCCAAAGACGATTGGATTTACTTCCGAGCCCCAAGGGGTATTTGCTGAGTTTAGTTAGAAGCTCAGCTTGAATGTAAATCAAAGGAATAAACGACTTCGAGATTTTCGCCCTGGTAAACGTGCCGGAAACGTGCCAAACCGATATGTAATTTTTTTAAATCGAATTCTTTTTGATCAAGTTGCCAGAAGAAAAAATCTTGTGTTTTAATCCAATAAGAAAATAAGGACGTACGAAAACCTCTTTTGCCACCCCCGGAGTCACCTAATTGCCCCCTAAAGTTCGAGAGAAATCGTTCCCGCCCTTGCTAACGTCTCAGAAAAAGGGAAAGAAAGAACGAAAGAAAGGGAAAAGGGTATGATGGGACCTTTAATTTTGTCTTATTAAATTTTACCGAGAAAAATAAACCGTTTTTGTCTCCAAGGTCGACCCTTTCAGTTTTATCCTCTGATATTATCTACTTAATTAAATAAAGGAAAATAAAGCCGATATTTGAAGCGTTGCTTAGAACGCTGTGTGTTTAAAAGTGTTTAAAACAAAGGAAAAACAAAAGCAGAGAAATCATGTAATTGATTAAAATTACTTCAAATCTCCAGATGTCAAAACTCTCACCATAATACTATTGCTCCATAATGCAGTTCGAAGTTTTTCGTGTAAAAAGTTGAAATATTTTAGTTAACTAAAATATTTTAGTTAACTAAAATATTTCAACTTTTATTTGAATTTAAATTCAAATATGTACCTTCATATTACTATTCTAGGTAAAAATAAGCTGAAAATAACGAGAAAAAATTTTACTAAGTTCCAGGAATAGTCTTTGAATATTGAAGAGGAACGTTTTACAACGGAATTTAGTAAGAGGATTAAGGACTCAGAGAGGGAAGCCCACGAGTAACTCCTTGGGTTGACCAACTCCTTTTTTGATTCGTCCAACTTTAATAATTTTATTAAAACAATTCATTTAACAACTAAATTGTTTAAAATTTGAACGAGGATAAAATTGAAGTGGAGTGGGTTTTTTAATTTAAAAATAAGTGTTATGTTTTTGTTTGTTTTAACGTGTAAAACAAGAGGGTAGAGCACTTTTGTCGATCATCAAAGGATGTCGCTATGGTAATTTCAAGTGGGTTCATTTTCTTAACGACTTCAATCAGGTTTTATAACAAGTAAACTCAGGTAATAGGCTAATGAAAAACAAGGCAATAAAATTAAAACGTCTTAATTTTATAACGCAGTTCAATTAAGAAGGGGAAGGAAAACGGAATAGAAATCTCCAAAACCGGAGTTTATTTAGGTCATAAAAAACATAAATTCCAATTAGGACTATGTACTTCTAAAGCATAGTACACTTCAGTAACTTCCTTCGAGAATCAAATTTGTAAAAAACTTGTTCACCGATTTAATTCATTGTTTAAAATGAAAATTTACTCCAAACTATCCTCCATCTACCCCCTTCTATAGTCTGCATACCCTCTACTATCCCTTTCTGTCCACCTTTTCGTCGTTTTATAATATTGTCAGGTAGGTGGATCCTAAATAATACGATTTCAAAATAAATTGAATAGCAACTTATTGATTTTCAATTCATCTATTGAAAGTGGTTTTAATCTTCTTCTGTTTTCCTCATGGAAGACCCGATTCCATCTTTGAATTTACCCGATTCTCGAGCAAAAGTTTTATAGGTGAGAAATTCCCTTGAAGTCCCAATGAAGAAGATTTGATTTTTACTTCGTTACATTTAAGATCTTGTTTATTAGGGACAGTGGAAGGTTGTGAACGTGCTGAGAAGGGTATGGGCACTAAAAGGGAGCTCCCTTTAGTGCGAGGCCAGCATGATTCCTTCTGTTATTGCCTCAAGAGAGAGGTAGGACAAGCTAATCGCCATCCGACACAGCTACCTCCCAAGGGATAATGGCTATTAAACTCTTTATTACTTTAAAATTTTAAACTTTTTTTATTATTTAAAAAAAGTTTATTTTAAAAAGAGGTTTGTAGGGTTTACGTTAGGAATGGTGGGGGTTAAAATTAAAAAAGTCTTAACTAAGTTTCTCGCATTTTGATTCCGAGAAGTTTGTGGCGGACCGATTGTTATGCGATTTGTTGATGAAGTATTCTAATTACGGCCTCTTCGAAAGGACGTGAGAGGGCTAAAGGCGAGTTTCTCAAACCGCTATAATTTCTGTTAAACGTTAAAGGCATTTATGGAAATGCCGTACTTGTCTACATAATTGGTTTAACGGAGTATGGAAATCTAGAGGAACCCATTCGAAAAGACAAAGGTAAAGGCAATAAACATGAGTTAATATTCAACAAGTGCACCGGATTTTGGTAAATCAGATTCTGCGAACGAGAAAACCGATCAATCACCCCCTTTCTATATCAAAATACTCAATTTACTTACCACGATTTTTCTACTTAAATAAAGGTTTGTTTTTTTAATTAAAACTTTTTCTTTTGTTTCAAACAGGACACCGGTAATAACAGTAATTACTAAGATAAGCCAAGTAATACGGTATTAATTTCTTAGAAGGGCCTCTTCGGACCCACGAAGTATTCAGATAAAATCAAATTTATTCCGACCAGAACCTTAATTTTTTTTTTCTTCTCCTTGTGATCCCAAGCAAATTTAATTTTTATCTTAAAGTTTAACGATTTAGTTTATTATCTTTACGATAAATGAAAAAAGTGAAAGAGAGAGAGAAAAAAAAATTATATCCCAAGGGTATAAGGAAATTAGACCGTATTTCCTTGTTTGGGAAGACAAAAATTACAGAGTTTATTGTCTTTTAATAATAATAATAATTAAATATTGAATCCGAAAATTAAAAATAATTACAATATGAAAAATTTGACAATATAAATGATCGTTTCTAACCTTTCAAGATAACCACAAAGCCCAAACATTACACCCAAAAGGGAAATAGGTGCACGTCTTTCAGGCTAAAAACTTTTTTTGGCCATTCTTTATGGCCATGAAAAAGGACTTTTTGGTTATTATGAATGGTTAACAACTATATTCTGTAATGTAAAATTTAACGCTGATTCCAAATCTGGCATCAGAAATTTGAAATTATTAAGGGAATTTGAGATATTGACGGTTTTATGTGTAAAAACGTGTTTTTAGAGAGAAAAAAAAATCTTTAAAACGTATTGAGATAGGAAACCCTTGCAAACGAGGTTTTATTCAATTTAAGATGCTATTTAACAAAATATTTTTAACATACTAAATCGAACCACCCTGTATGTTAGAAGATATCTGATGATTTTGCATTAGTTTTTAATTATTCATCCAAAATTGAAATTCTAATTAGATCCAAATGGACCACTAAACCGATCACGCTGTAGTACTTAAGTGATTCCTAGAAGCTTATTAGCAATCAAATATATAAATTTAATTATTATTTATAATTATTATTCAAACTAATAAAAATAGAATGGAATGGCCAAGGGGTAGTTTTGAAAAGAAATTGAATCATAAGTCAAAGAGAAGGGGTTATTTCTCTTTTGTTCCAGCGAAGATTTTACGAGGCAATATTTTCCAACTTTTTTCACCCGATTACCCACTCTGCTTTTCATACGCGAATCTCCACAAACCGCCCCCTTCAAGACGAAACACTTATGTTCGTTACCGTCTTCCCTTTGGATAAATATTCATATACAAATATGAGGAGAGGTCTCAGTCTACGTGTACAAAGAACATTTCTCTTGGGTTAAATTCCCCTTTTACGTCTCACCAGGAAAAGGTATTTCGTTTATTCCCCATAAAAGAGAAGGATAAGGCTTTTTTTTAAAATACTCCTTTTTGTAATATTGTCAAAGAAACAAAAGTTTTTGAAAATTGACATTTTTAATCATAAATAATGAAAGGCTCAAGTGTTTTCTATTGACTGCTCAGCTTAATAACCTGTTCGGCGCCCCTAACTTTCTCTCCCAAAACAAACCCCAATGAATTGCTAAAGTTTGTGCTAGAGAAGGGAATGTAAATAAAGCAACCTGGGCAATAAAGTCTGGCCCATTCCACTAGGAATTTTCAAGACACTTAAGGCATTCATTAATTGAAACAGAGAATCGTTAAGTCGCCTACCGCAACTTTTGTTATTTAAACGTTAAACTTATCTAAAACGCCATTTTCTCTCAATCCGAAAAAAAAATTAAGTTTAGAGTTTTTTTTTACTAAAAAAAGAAGAACATAAATAGAAAGGAGAGGTAATAACGATGTTTGTGACATAGGCTCGATCGGCAATATAGCCGTGAAGGGATTTCGAAAGAGACATGAAAAAAGACAATAAAGTTGTATGAAATGTATGTTGATCCTAGTGGTTATGTGTCAAGTGGAGTAGACATATGATATATCTCAGAGGAGGCCTTAAACCCTCCTTAAGCACTTGGATAGACACTCATTTCTGTTCAACATCAACCCACCCTCCTCCTACGCCAAACTGACAAACAACTCGGACCGTCTACGATTCTTCTCCTCCCTTACCGGGCCGAAGGGCCATTATCGTGCTCCATTTGCTTTAAAACCTCGACAAATCGTTTTCACTTGATCGTATTGTCATTATTGATGTGGAAGGAAAACGATGTTCATTCCATCATGACAAACTGATATTATCTTCTTTATATAGTTGTTTCAACTATTAAAAGAAAATTAAAATGGGATAGAATGTGGGTTTTTCTTCCAAAAGTCTCCTAACTTTAAAGTTAATTTACAAAGAAGAAAGTGAGGGGTATTGTGGATCCAAGACGGTGTACCAGCTCAGTTCAAGTGGTTTGGCATTAGCCTGGTTAGGTAAAGGTTGTAGGATCGAATACCACATGACTTTTAGGTATTTTTCCCCTTATTGTTACATGCAACTATTACTATAGTACAAACTGCATGCGAATTGTGGTTGGGACTTTAAGGGCTCAAAAGGGTCTAATCAGACTAGTGAAACGGGTTTTAAACTATAAAGGTCTAGTTTCCGCTCGTATTAACGAAATGCACAAACTACAAATAGAGTAGATTTTGCCAATAAAAACCCCTATAGATATTTCCATGGCAATGAATATTTTAAAACGTTTCTTCCTCAAAAACTTTCTTTGATTTAAAAACTGTCTCAAAAACTAGGGGCTCTACCGACCTCTCCACAACCGGACCAACTCCCCAAATCCCACAGCCTCCCATCACTTTCCTCCACCCCCCATTACTTCCCCCTAATAGGCGGGGGATTCATGTCTGACAATTATTAACGATGACCGAATTATTTATTATTGATAAATAAAATTGTTGCCATACGAAACTTTATAGAATATTGTATAGAATATTTCAGGAATGAAGTATTGTATAGAATTGTAGTTGCAAGAAATTAATAGAATGTTTGCAATATACTTTTTTTAAATGATTTTATTTGCATTTCATGAACGGAAAATAATTAATAATTAGTTCCATAATTAATTTAATTAGTTCCATAATTTAATTTAAGTTCATTCTTTTCCAGGTATATTTTATTGTCATAAAAGCATTTAAAAAAAAAATTGGACACTTTGGATAACAATAGAGGATAAAATCTTTTCCGAAATTCTCGTGACCTAGCCAAATCCTATGTTTGCGAAAATCCGTGGCTGAAACTTTTTTTTTCGTTCCTCCTCGGGGCGTTTTATCCACGAGATTGAAAATTTCCATTTAAAAAAATTTGTAGTTTCAGTATTGGTTTTTTAATGTGGATATTCTCCATTCTTTCGATGTATATGAATTATTTTAATTTTTTTTTTCCTTGTACGTTGAAATATAAACAAACCATTATGCTGATTTTTCATTTGATAAAAACATGCTTTCTCCATTTTTCAGTCAGGTATAAAAATATTCAGGAGGTGCTTTGGAAATTTTTTTTATCGATGTTAGGCAAAGAGCTCTTTCCTCTCCAACAAATTTATAACGGCGATATAAAAACTCTTAAAAACCCTTTTAACGTGAAATACAGGAAAAAATTGCATTGTTTTTTAATGTGTGAAGAAAAAGAATAAAAGTATTGGGCATATAAATTTAAATAATCGTCACCGAGGCGTAAGTTAATTTCCGCACTGGGTGGTAAATTTGAAGGATGTTGAAGGTGGTAAATCAGCGGAACGAGGGCCTCGAGTACCGGACTCATAAACGTCTTTCTGCACGGCGGAATTCCAAACGGGTCCCGTAACGCCCGTTCCAGACTCGAATAGGCCCTCCTACCCTTTTCCTTAATAATAATGGCGCATTCAGGCTTTTTCCAGTTAGGGAAAAAGTTATCGGGGGAAAAAGAAAGTTGTGAAATTAGCAATCCCTCCTCTCTTGTTGATTTTCTATATAGCAACTTCAAAGATCCACCTCCCTCTTCCTTTTTTCATCTTTTCCCTTCCACCTTTGACAACCTCAAGTCACGTTTTACCCTCCCACCCAAAGGCCCTTTTCTTTTACAATTCAATTTATTTTTATTCCTTTCGACTTATATGTGAGCGAACATTTTTCATAAGGCAAAAAAACACGATTGGGCTTTTAAACTTTTATAACTACATTCCAACACAAAAAATGTCAAGAATTTTTTTTTAATTTAAAAAAAGGTTTCAACTTTTAACAAAAGAGGGAGGAATCAATTTACATACATGCATGAAAAGGGATTCAACGTTGATCGTGTGGTCACAAAGACAATGAATTAATACTGAGGATTATCATACCTCAAAAAGAATTTTTTAAATTGAAAACTTGTGGAACAATTTTCCCCATGAACGTTTTGCAATATAAACGTTGATAGAAGATCATATTGACGAAACCGAAGTGAAATACGACGCCCTTATTTTATGGTAAAGGGAGTGCTATTAATATATCGATAAAGGGAAATCATCGAAGTGGAGGATTTCTGCGAAAAGGAGATGTAATGGCATCCGTCAAAGATTGAATTTCATCCAAAAGACGTTTGATATATCGATATGTGGAAAATGGCTTCATAACACCTTCGAAATGAAGGTAAAAAGAAGAAAATTAAAGTATTCTTATATGAAAGCACGTTTTTTTTTCCAGAGGAGATAAATGTTTGGGTGAGTAAAGTAGTGGTTTGAGATTTACAACATAGGGCCGGCTAGTTCCCTAGGGCGAATCCTCTATAGTTGACCCAAACACCCCGAGACCATTTATTGTTAAGGCGTCTCCTTTTATCACCGTACAGAGGAAAAGAAAAAGGGTTGTTTTTACAACGCCAATAATTACTTCTGCGGGTGAACGGGGGTGCTACGGTTTTCGAGGAGGCAATTAACTGTCCAAAGAAATTGGGCTGGTCCCTTTTGGATAGATGCCATAATTTCTAAAGGGCTAAACCTTTCACTAGCTAGTTACAACTTGGCTTTTATTATCCTTTCGACCATAACTTTTAAAGAAAAAGGTAAAATACTTCAAAAGCCAAAGAAAAACGATGTTAATAAAATAGATAAACATGATACCTCGAAGATACAATATTCCTTTATATAGTCGGAAGTTTGACCTAGCCTGAGGTTCTTAGAAATTACGAACTTTTTCTCTTCAGCAATTTTTTGAGGTCAAATTTTTTTTTCCTTTCTTTACAAAACGAACGCGATCGCGAAATTTATTTAGTCTTCATGCAAAGATCGCATGATGAGACGTTATTCGACTTGTCTCCTTTTTATCCCTTCTGACATATTCGTGACTTAAAACGTACATTCTTGAAAAGAAAGAAACGCAAACTTATTATGCAATTACGGTATTCGACCATGCACTTTTTCTTCCAGGCCATTTATTTCTCTTTGATAATTTGTTGCTTTACTTTTTTTTAATGCACGGAAGGCCATGTTATCTTAAACTTCTTCAGAACCATGATAACGATGCATTTTTCTGAATTGATCATTTAAAATTTAAATAAATAATTTCACGAACTTTCCTTGGCAATTATTTTTATTTATTTACTGGATACTTCAAGGCTCCCCCCACAAAAGGCCCTTGTCGTTATTTCTTTACAATTTTATTCTTCTCTTTTTTAATAGATTTAGTTGGTACTTATGGGTATTTTTTATGAATTTTGGAAGGTCAAATGTGAACTGATTTTGATCTGTAAAAAATGAAAGGTTGAACTCCCTCTTGAAGGTATTTTGCTGACAGGGTTCAAGAACAACCCTTGTTAAACAAAATTTAGCCTGGGGTCCTTTTATTTGTCGTCGATAAAATATCTAAAAGTTAATAAATAAAGTTTTGAAAAAATTATGAAAAAAGGAAGAAAGATGGATTTGTTTTGGAAATGATGGCAGTTTGATTTAAAAATTAACATTGTAATAAAAGTAAGGTTGGAAACGTTTTTTACCCCCTCGAGGTATTCCCAAGTTGCAATTTATTTATTACTCGACGCTCTTTGGATTAATTTATGACTCTCAGTTGTGAAACATTTCATTTCGACGTGGAAATAACGAATATTCTTTTGTTTTTTTCGTACCCTCTACCCCCTCCTTTTCATTTTCTCTTAGGCAAATTCAGCGATCCGAGTCATTTAAATGCAAAACAGACCGTGCCATTTTCAGGGGAGATAAACCCCCTATCTTAAGTTAGGAATTGCTATTTTGAGAACTGTCAGTTTTCCTTTACCAATTTTTTGTGAAAAAGTATTTTGTTAATTACCTACCACCTTTTCCTGACAAAATGACATTAAATCGATAAGACTAAAAACTACGAAAATTCCTGCAGGTAGTAGGTATTTATATCAAATTCCATTGAGGAGGGGGAGAGGTTATTTCCAAAGTTGTTGGTTTTTCGCCTATATCTAAGTAACTATGCGTCCCAGCGTTATTATTACTAAGTTAAAAATTAAAGCCGAGAAAATTTGCTATAAAATGCTTTGATCACTTTTATCAACTTGTGGTTTTGTTAGTTATAAGAGATATCCTACCGATCTTCACAAGGGAATTGACCCCATCCTTTCCCCCTTGAACTTATTGAAGCCTGATTTTAAAAATTTAATTATTTAAAAACCTAGAAATGTCAAAAAATATTGAATTTTTTCATTTATACAGGTGTTTGTCAGAAAAAAAAAAAAGGTTTTCGAGAAAATAGGATTTCGGTTCCCAGATGTAATAAAAATGTTTTTTTCCTTTTCCTTTTCTTTCCGGGGATTTCCATTTAATTAAACGAAGACAATACTCAAGGAAATCAGTAATCAAAATAACTCGAGAGGACGGGTTCCGCTAAATTGAAAGTTGCGAGACTGTATTGGCAAAGATTAGCATCGACGGGGAGGGAAAGAGGACGAGAACGGGTCCAGGGCACTTTTCTCAACAAATAAAGATGATTTATTCGTATTAAACTCGGAAAAGCACACTTCACCGACTCTCACCGTCGCCACCGCCACCCCCTCCAACCCCACCGTAGTCTCGGCCGTCCACTTTATTGGAAATGGGATTTCGAAACTCTCAACCCCTTTTCAGCGACCGTCTCCACGATATTACCTTATATTTAAAACTTAGCATTGATTTTGAATACATTATTGTACCGCTCTTAAAAAAAACTTACACAAAAAGCCTTTCCAAAGAGAATTTCAAAAGGAAACTTAAAGCGTCCCATTCAGAAAAGTTTCGACTGCCAAGGTAAAATATTTTCAATCTCCTTTCAATCATTTTATTTGCATTCCCTGAATTTTCTAACTTTTTAAATAATTATTAATTTATTCTAAACTACTTATTTATAAATTATATCTAAAAAACTATAGAAGGAAATGTAGAAAATCAATCTTAAAATAATAAAGATGCCATAAAAGAAAGCAAGCGTATAGAATATTCCGAGTAGGGTGTGGACTATAAAAGGGAAAACTTTCTCGATCTCGAAAATTGTGTTATCTCTTTTCTCGCCTCGTCCTCCAAAGGTAAAGGGAGGGCATTGGGAGGCGAATAAAATGATTTTGCTAATATCTACATTTGGAGGCCACTGTGAAAAACAAACTCAGCAGTTTAGCGAAAAAGCCGGAGGAGGCATGGAGCCTAGTTTTCCGAGCACGTTCCTTTAGTACAAAAAGGGAAACTTCCCTCAGCACGAAAAACTGAGAGGGAAAAAAAGGGAAAGAAAATAAACAAATAGTGCCCACACAGGCAAACAAACGCCTTTTTATAATTACATTTCGTATGTATTTATAGTTTATAAAAAATCAAACAATTTTAGCACATAAAAAAATGTTTTAAAATTTTATCATGAAAAAAAGATAAACGACGTTAGGAAAGGCGCCAAGGTGTGGAATTAAACGAGTGTATAATAAGTAGCACTAAAAAAAGGAGGTTAAACGAGGTTTGTACAGTCTTCCCTTGCATAAATAATTACGTCTTGGTTCTCTGAACAAAGGGGAAAAAATCAGCCGAGCTATCATTTTTTTAAGGAATAAAAAAAAAGATAAAAATCCTCCTTAAGAAGGAAATAAAAGAATAAAACGTTAATTATGACAGTTTTTATTTTGAGCATTGAATCATAAGGTGGAACAACGGGGTCTATGCCTCTATAAACTCGATGTTCCATGGTTGCGTATGTCAATTGTCACGGGCCGCCACTTTTCCAGACGCTGTCCCCACCCCTTGCCGGGACCCCCTCCCCAGCCCCCATCACTCGTGGTCACCGGGGTTTCTGTTTTTAGGTAGATTTTTTTTGTTTATAGGTACGTATAAGGTTTCAAATAAAAGTTAATAAAAAAGGGAGGCGAGGTCATTTTACTATCTTGAGAAGTGATGACGGGAACAAAGAGAAGAGATCAGCGAAAATTGAGCGATTGTCAGCATTTTAGCACCTTCCTATTTTACGAAAGATCTCTTGAGAAAAAATTTTTTTTCCTCCTTTGAAAAATTTCGAATCTTCAAACAAATCGATTTTAATTTGCAAGCAAGCGGAAAGGGGTATTTAAGTATTTTCTTTCGAATGGTTGGATTATAGGATGTACAGTCATCGCTGGGAACATTTATCTTGGCTCTCAGAAAGGCAACATTAAGTTCCCTACCATGAAAAACTACCCCGTCTAATGTGATGTATAATAATATATTACAGACCTCCGACACAAACATTCTGCACCCACCTTCCATCTTTTCAACACTTCTTTTTGCTTGAAAAATAGTAGGAACCTTCTCGTGACAAAAAACGAGGTGAACAATCCGTTTTTTAGCTGAAAAATGTTTAAATAAAATTTTTTTACGAAATTCGCTTGCTGAGCCAATTTCTACAAAAAATTGCATTTTTCATGATTTAGAGCCATTATTCAAAATATGATTTTAGCTCGATTTTGAGCCTACAGGGACTGTTTATATATTTTTTTTATTTATAACTTTGATGCTCTGGCGTGACGCTGATTCATGACAGGATCAAGTCATTTTCTGTCATTGCTTTTTCGGAAGTAGGTCACGAAAATTATTGCTGGCACGGAAATGAATAATATATCAATTAAAATCCAAGTTTTATAGTTTAAATGGAAATGGTTTTCTAATATTTAAATTTTAATTGCCAAGAGATAGGGTTTTTTCGGCGAATACTTTCCGATAAAAGATTCGTTAAAGCGAAAAGACACCTGGTCCTCGTTTTTAGAATAAAAGAAGGCGACCAAACGACTAATGTCCTCTTTTTTGGTCTTCGCATTAAGTCTGGAGTTCCGAAAAGGTTCATTTTCTATTCAGAAGATGCGCAGGTTTTTATCTTCTCCTTATTTTAGAGTCTTTCAGTTTCTCTATGGTATACGTGAGATTTATTCTAAAATACATAAAATTGAAAATTTTATGAGAGGGAAGGTCTCGTTTTTGTATTAAAACATTCAAAAGTAGGTTTAACCCTAAAGTTTTAAACGATCTCCGAGAAAGGAGACCGAAAATGTTAAAACTTGGGTGATGTAAAAGATGGCCTTGCAGTTTTCTCTTCTACCAACTCTGTTTAGCGAAACTATGTACGCATTGTTAAAAGGAACTTTGCATTTTCATTTATAAAACAGCGTTGACACTTTTTGTTGACACTTTTGTCGGAAAGTTCAGGCGAAATTAGAACTCGTATTTTTCATCAAGCGAAATTAAAAAATAAAAGCAATTAGGACTTAAAAAGATAAAATTAGTCATCGTTGAACTTTGATAAGGAAAAATTTTTCGTTGGATGAAATAAAATATTATATTGTTCTTCTGAGACTCGTTATTTGCCGTTCGCGAACTAGGGTATGAAATAAGTTGGCAAAGGATCAGATAAACTTGACAAGGGGGAAAAATGAGTTATAGGCACCGGGGAAATACGAACTTAAGCTTCCCATTTTTCAATTTACATACGATACATAGCAACACAGGTTTTTTTTATTGCTTGATTTTTTATTAACTATTTTATTTAGAGTTTTTTCCTGCTACAAAAAACATAAGAGAAATATTTATTTTTCCCTAATGAAATGGCGAGTTTTCATTTCTCTTGTGCTCTAGCCAAATGTTCAAAAAAGAATCCAATAACATTAACTCGCTATTTTCAATTTTTAAACAATTTGCTTCATAACTTTGTCGTTGAAAAGTATATTAATGTCCTATATAAGGTAATAAAATAATAAAAAGGGCTGAGGGGTCTTGCAGTCTATAGTGTCACTGGAATCATTGATTACCTTTGATAACTTACTTATGAAAACAATGCCCCCAAAATTCATCATTACGGAGAAAGTTTTCTGCAAAATCCCAAAATTTTTAGATGTCAAAAAAACATTTTTGTTCATCAAATTCAAAAATGACAAAATCAGCACATTAATAGCCTTTTATTTGTCAAAAACCTCAAAACCTGTTTTTCTTCAAAAACCTCAAAATTAACATTTATGCCAAATGTTCGTCAAAAAACTTCAAAATCAAGGTATTTAGAGACAATTTTTCAGGCTACATTTTTAGGCTATTTTTAGTCAAATGCCTCAAAATCAACTAACAATTTTAAGGCTAAGTATTTTTATTCGAAAACCTAATAAATCGACATTTTAAGGAGCAATTTTCAAAAACCACAAAATCAAAGTTTACGCTTTACCCTTATCTACTTCTATTGGTTTTTGCTCTTTTTCTAGATTTTGAAGCCTTCAATTATTTGGTTGGGATTTCCATCCTATATTTCTAAATATCCAGAGAAAGATCACAGATCTACTGACCTAATCTAGGAACGCAGCAGGATTTTGGGTTGTTCGATGAAAAAGGGAGAAAAAAAATCCGCTAAAAAAATAGACAGAAGACATTTGCTTTTGAAAATCGATTTTTTTGTGAAAATGTGAGTACGTGCGTCTTAAGACCGAGAAACTACATGATTTACAGCTTAGGATGTCTTTTGAAGATTGTTAAACTTAAAGGGAGAACCGTATCGTGTCTCCTAAGTGGAAACTGAGATAAAGCGTTATATCAGCAGTTGACAGAAGCGGGTGAAATTATTGAGGCTGACAAACGGACAGGTTTCCCCTCCACTCGAATAACTAAGTTTCATCCGAGTTCTATACGGAATAAAAAAAATTTTTATCGACGTTAAAAAAAAAGGGCCGTTGAACGACATGACAATATGGGAACCGGTTATTAATGTTTCATTCCAGAACCGCAAAATTTCCACGCACCGAAATCCCAGATTAGATGCTTTTTGTGTTCAATATCCCCGGAAACTTAACAATTAAAAGCCCGACCTTTTTTTATTGGAATATTTCCAAAATCGCCATGAAATTCCTTTCAATTGAGAAAAGCTAAATAGACAAACTATAGTCAAAATTGAACTTTTTAATTAATTTAAGTTAGAATACGTCTGAAATGGTATGTCCAATTAAAAGTTGGAGAACTTTACTCTTTGGGGTTTAAATTTCAAAGGCGAAACCGGAGTTTGTATTAAATACAAGATGATTACTTGAAAGAAAAGGGGATACTTTCTCTCATTCAAGCTTTCAAAATTTGATATTTTGTTTTTCCCTTTATGTTATTTAATACGAAAAGTTACGTGTGCCAAATACAAAAATGAGGTGGATTCTTTTTATCGGATTGATATAGCCCGAAGGAGTTTTTACGTTTTCTGACCAGGTTTGAAGCTTCACTCTTATGAATTGTACCTTAGTCAATAATGTACACACATATGTGCCTCCCTAAACATTCAACCCACGTACAATCATCTTCATTCAAGTAAAAGAGTCTGCAAGATTTTTTATTTTATTTTACGACCTTTCAAGAAACCCTGCTATAAAGATAAATAATAGAGAAAAATCTTGTAAAGCGTTTTTATCCTCTTTGAATGTTTTAAAGGGAAATCTTGTGAGCGTGAATTTCTTAAGTGGTTCAAGCTTTAAGGCAATTAGCCATCGGTTACAAAAGAGCTTTCTGAAGGAGAGGGGGTAATAATCATTGTTTTCCTCTATTTCCAGACCTATTAAATCGAAATTCTCTTCCCTCTTAAGCTAAGCTCGACCCATTCAAGCCGAATACATTCAAGGCTGTAATTGTGAACACAGGTGCTTAGCGATACTATTAGGATGACCTCATTTACGACGTCATTTTCTCATAAAGACCTTGTTGTTTTTTAATTAAGTTTGATTTTCGGAAAAAAGGGATGCTCGGCAAAGGTTGAAACGTGGAAAGCAATTTGACAAGTTGAAAGCAATTAACAAGTGACCTGTAATTAGTGAAGGCGGTTGTTGTGGCCTTTAAATTTCCCGAAGGCTACTTACTCAGGGGTGAAACGTTTCTGAATTTCAACACTTGGAATCACTTAGAATCAATTTCCTGGATGGCTCTTTTCTCTGTGTTCAATTTTTAAAAAAATTAGGTATATAATTTCCTTAGCTCCTGGAGAGAAGCGGAATACAGATGGATTAAAGGAAATTAAATCACTGGGCTGGAATTGAGACAGAAACCCGCATTTGGGCCTCGAACAGCTGCGGCCTAATTAATGTAACATCCCAAGAATTTTTTTTTCCTCTCTCGCGTTTATTTCGCGTCCGTTCAATCGGTTACCAAAAGTATTTGTCATTTATCAAAATGAATTCGGATGTTTTTAACCCGTTGGTTTTTTTCCCTCAAATTAAATTCTTTCTGCCCACCAACAGGGACATCGTGTCGGACAAGATCTTTCTATTCTACGTTTTTGGTACAAAATAAAATAAAAGAGCTCCGAGCTGTAACCCCTCCACTTTGGCTAGAGGGCGTTTAAAGGAGAATCTTCACGTTTTTTTCGCCTATATCTCGAACACCGTAAGTCGTGGACGAAATCATTACTAAAATAAAAACAAAGAATATTAAAAATCCTATAAATTTGATTTTATAACTTTTTTTGTAGGACCAACCGTATCCAAGCTAAGAGGCACTTGCGAAAAATCGCGAAACTCTGAACTTCCCAACACATTCCCGCAGAATCACAAAATATGAACCAAATTTCTGTCCAGGTGAAAAAAAAGAGGCTGAAAATGTCATTATTTCGAAGAATAAGGATCAAAATCAAGATAAAATGGTCTTAATAAACGGTCCAAGGGTGGAGGCTGCTAATCCCTTAATCTAGAATTAAACCCTTGGAGATTCTGCCACATCGAATCATTTCATCTTCAAATCGCTCACGTAATCTCTGATGCCTGAATTCCTTATTACTTTTTAAATTTGAAATTTAAACTGTTGGTAAATTTATTTAATTAAAACAAACTTGAATTCAGTTATATCGGTAAAAAGTAATTATATAACCAACGATTGAATCAGGTTGAGTGCTTTTTTTGTTCGCTGATTGTCCTATTGTTGCGTTAATTGATTTTTAACAGAGGAAATTTGTTTAATTAATGGGCAAACTTGGCCATTAGCCGATTGACATCGGGCTTAATTTGTCCAACGCCCCGATTAATCGTTCAACCTTTTTAAACGGCCCACTAAAAAATAGAACAAACTTTGTTTTAAAATACACAAAAAAAAAAGGTAAAAAGCAAGTTAGGTATGGAAAGAAAACTCCTTGGAGAGTTCGGAAAAAAATATTTCCGAATTTACGACTTCAATTGTACTTGTCGAATGCAAACGACTTCTCCGGTGAGAATTGCAGATGTAGAGACTGCTCGTGTGGGGCCCCTATGGGACTCACAATAGTTCACACCCGGAAGAATACCGCATAATTTTCGACCCGGTGTATTTTCCTTTTAACATCCCTTTCATACAACTTTTATTACCTTCCAATTGATTTTAGCAAAAAAAAAATTTTTTTAAATCCAAAATTAATTTCTATCATTCCCCCTAAAGAACTAATAATATCAAACCATATAAAAATATAAAATGAATAAAACACTATTAAAACTATATGTGTACCGGTTTTATAAAATTTCAAAGTTAAAAACTTTGTTCCTCATGATGAACTTTTTTTTATGTTTGCTCTGTGGTCTCTACTCCATTTAGTTTGATATTAAAAACTCTTATTTAGATTTAGACTTCTCAGTTCTCGTTTGGTTGTTTTGGCTTGAAAAATGGATTCCTTAGATCTTTTAGTTTGTAATTTTCAATTGTTCACTTCCTTTCTCTGGGATTCAAGTCGTGTCTCAATCGTGTGACAAATTTTATAAAAACAATCGAAAAAATGGGGTTTCTCTCGGTCAAAATTATTCTGTTTGGCTATTCTAGTCACGGAACTAAATAGAAAATGAAACAAACAGAAAATAATATCCTAAATAAAAAATAAAACAAGTGATTTTTGCTATTCTTGGAAATCAAAAGGCAGATATAGAAAAACTTTGACGTAGTAACTATGTAGTATAAAAAACCGTCGGTTTATAAATAGGATAAATCGATGGTTGTGATAAATATGTCCTGAGATTCACTGATTTTTTAAAATTCGACCTTAAAAATGACTGAACGAAGAGGCTTTGGAAAGACTTCTTAATATTCATGAAGAGCTTTCAGGTCACAAAAGGGCCTCTTTAGACTCAAATAGACGCTTGAAAATTACAATTTCGTTACCGATTTCGCTATTATTGTAAATTACTGGAACATTATTGAGGTGGACAGGATTCTGAATAATTAGGCAAATTCATCGATTGATTTATTGTTGCATTCTAATGAAGTGAACACTTGAGAAATCAATTAGCGACTCGAAAGGTAAATTGCGTCCAAGGGCATTGTCAACCCAAGTCCGTTAAATAATCGTCCATCAAAGAGATTTTACGCTTTTTTTCTAGTTTTTTAAAAATTTCCCAAAAGAGGTGGAGATAAAAAAAAGGTTATTGTGGTAAGAAATAGAATTTTATGGTTGAATGTGAAATACCCGCTCCTTTTTCATAATGCATCTTTTCGCCCACTTTTTTTTTCTCTCCCTCAGCTTACCATTCGAAAAGCTTCCATCCCCTATTCAAACATAAAATCAGACCCCTGCCTCCTTAAAAGTACGGATAAAAATACTGGGGGCAATATTTATTTGCTAGGTTTTACGTAGAAAAAAAATTGATATGAAAATAAATGTTAAAACAATAGATAATTAGAAAATAATGGAATTTATTTTTAAAATAAATATTAATTTTGTGAAGCCAAAAAATTTTTCCGGTACCGGGAATCGAACCCGAGCCTCCTGGGTGAAAGCCAGGTATCCTAGCCACTAGACCATACCGGAGATGTCATTCATTTGATCCTTAGACCCATTTAGAGCACTTTACGGCTATATCTCGTTTATTAGGTAGATTTTTTTTTTTCTATTATGTAATTTATTTTGAGATAAACCTCCAATCAAGCAATAAAATTCAAAAGTTAATCATTTAAATTTACACTTTTACACTTTGTCCGATTTTTATATTATTTTATAAATTATAAGGGTCCTAGTGAATTGTGAAATATCGGAGGGGTAATGTACCTACATAATTCCTCATTTCCAGTATCACAATAGTGAATACCCCCTCATTACTGGAATCGCTAATTCCCATCAATAACTAACTTGTAAAATATTAGTCATGGATGCGTGTCCTTTCC
>JAGWEN010000204.1:126975-163982 GCA_018703685.1 Orius laevigatus | reverse complement strand
TTTGAGTTTATAACACTTAAAGAGAGCTCGCTCTGCGGTCATAAATCGGAATGAAAATTTCTGGTAGTTAAGGGAACTGACCTTAGGGGCCGCTAGGATCTGGTAGTTAAGGGAACTGAACTATGGGGCCGCTAGGATCTGGGAAAATAAATTGATGTTATCACTGTTATCACGATTGCAACCGTGAATGAAAGGTCTGTGTGAAAGGTTAAGAAAACAATATTTTTCTTGATCTCCATTCGTGCATACGTGTTTTTTAAAGTGTATTAACTAAGTATTAAGTATAAACTCAAATGGAATCCAGAAATGCTGGAAATGTTTGCATATACCCCGACTGCCACAATTCCCGGCGCACCAAACCGGGAATAAAAATGTTCCACATTCCGAAGGAACCTATACGCCAGGGGAAATGGATTCGGAGTCTCGGAAGAACCTTGAATGATGAAAAACTAATGACATCCAAAATGGTATGCCAAGAACATTTTAAAAGGGAGGACTTCAATTTTAATGGAACTCGCCTCCGTCCCGAAGCGATTCCCATTCCTTTTCGAAGTCTGAATATCCTTTTAACACGATCCTTGTCGCCCGCTAAACAGCCAATGAAGGCATACCCCGAAAACTCGAACGTATTTTCGCCCTCTCGAACGATTCGAAAACTCTCATTTCCTTCACAATCCTTGTCGCCCGCTAAAACGCCAATGAAGGCATACCCCGAAAACTCGAACGTATTTTCGCCCTCTCGAACGATTCGAAAACTCTCATTTCCTTCACAATCCTTGTCGCCCGCTAAAACGCCAATGAAGGCATACCCCGAAAACTCGAACGCATTTTCGCCCTCTCGAACGCCTCGAAAACCGACAGTTGGTTCCATGGTACTCTCGCCTTATCGGACTCCTCCGAAACAGAGTGTTGTTAAGACATATTCCAACACAAAAAAAAATATTTTTGGCGATGAATTTGAATTTGGCGATGAAGAAAAGAGGCTTGGCGAGATTCGCTTTCTTACTCCATCTCCACCTCCAGACCATCATTCACCACCTCCAATGATCATTCATTCACCATCTCCAATGGTATTTCATTCACCACCTCCAATGGTATTTCATTCACCACCTCCAATGATTGTTCATTCACCACCTCCCTTGTCTCAAAAAGTTCCTTCCCATAGAGCATTCCCCAAAATAAGTAAAAAGTGTCCAAAACTTCATGAAAAAGCTAAAACAGTTTCAAAACTAAAATCGCATGTTTGGAAATTAAAAAAAAAGTACTGGACCTTAAAGGCAAACTAGCTAAAGTTCCAAAACCTAAAATTTTACCTAAAGCCCCTGCTACATTTGTTGCCATGCAGCTGGAGCATAAAAAGTATAGCCCATGGACTGAAGAGGAAAAAAAGCTTTCCCTCTCAATGTTTTTTAAAAGTCCTTCTCTTTACAGATTTATGAGGGATAAAGAATTTGTTATGCCTGGTCCCTCGACCATCCGAAGTTGGCTAAACACTAGCAAGTGTCTTCCTGGTTTTAACCAAGATATCTTTGAGTCGCTAAAAATAAAAGTGGGAACAATTTTATTGATGATATAGAACGCCAATGTGTACTACTTTTTGATGAAATGGCGATAAAACAATGTTTGGAATATTCCAAGTACAGCGACATGGTCGATGGGTTTGTTGACCTTGGTCCTCTCGGTCGAAGCTCTCTTGTAGCAAAAAAAGCAACCGTTTTTATGCTAAGAGGGCTGTTTTATAAATGGAAACTTCCTATTGCTTATTTTTTAAGTTTTAATGGTTTAAAGCACGAAGAGCTTCACATGTTAATTATGCAATGCCTTGACCACCTCGCCAGTGTCGGTTTTCATCCTCGAGCATTAACTTGTGACCAGGGAAGCAACAATGTTGGGGTGTTCAAACTTGTTGGTGCTTCTTGTGGCAAACAGTATTTTTTTCATGAAGGTAAAAAAATATTTACCATTTTTGATGCTCCACATCTTCTCAAAAGTTTGAGAAATAATTTGATGAATTCCAATTTTAAACTGGATGAAAAAGAAATATCATTCAGACACATCATTGCAGCATTCGAAATGGATAAAAAAAATTTTATCAACTTCCCTAAACAAACTGACAATTCAACATGTTAGACCTAATACCTTTCAAAAAATGTCGGTGCGTTTGGCTGCTCAAATTTTTAGCGCTTCTGTCGCAGCAACTTTGCGAACTTGTGTGGCGACTGAAGAATTGGCTATAGATGCTATTCACACTGCAGATTTTTTGAGCACTGTAAATGATATTTTTGATTCGCTAAACAGTCGTTTGCTGTACGACAGCAACCCTAATCGATCGGCGTTGTGCAATCAAAATAAAAAAGTTATTGAAAATTTAACTAACGGTTTGGAAATGTTTAAAAAATTGGTCAAGGTTGGGAAAATTGAAAGGCCTCCGTGTTTCGATGGATTCCTTTTCACTATTAATGCCATTTTTGGTTTAAAAGATTCCTTCCCCGAGAATTTTATTTTAACCACTCGTTTGAACCAAGATCCCCTGGAAAATTTTTTTTCAGTTGTTCGACAAAAGGGAGGGTACTCACCTAATCCTACAGTTCGAGCTTTGAGGAGCACGATTAAAGCTTATTTCCAAAATAACATTATGGAGCCTGCTCAAAACTCGAACTGTGAAATTGATTTTGACAATGCCATGGAAATTGATCCAGCATCCGCCGGCAGTGCTGTTGAGACTGACCGCACAATTGAGACCGACCATACTGAGGATGGTTATGACCCATTTGAAACTTCAGCTAACCAGACAGATTCCGATGAAGATGGTTATGACCCTATTGAAGAAACCTCAGCTATCGAGACAGCAACTAGCAACTTAGAAACCTGTTCTATAACCTATTTCACAGGGTATTTAATCTATTGGATGCAAGAAAAATGCCTAATAAATTGCAACACTTGCATTGAAATAAATACTAAAATTGATGGCTTACTGGACGACCCAAAGCAGATTTTAATTTTTAATAAAGAATACTCGAAATCGGTAAAAAATTTAAAATACCCTGTAGATAACTTGGTAGATGTTGTCAAAAAATGCCTGTTGTTATTTAGGGAAACTTTTCCCAAATATGTACACCAAAGCAACCTCAGTAAAAGAATAATTAATGAAATTAAAAACGAAATACTTGCTGCAAATGAGTGGGCTAAAACTCATAGGTGCCCCGCTCATTTGCAGCAAATGATAGAACACCTGATAATAGTAAAAATTTATAAGGAATGTCGAGCTATGTCCAAAAATAAATCGTCCAAAAATTGTATGAGCCGACTTAGTAACTTACAAGGAAATTAAAGAAGCAATTTTATTTTTATTTATTTTTTTTTTTATATATATTTTAAGCCAAGCTTACAATTTATAATATTGGTTTTTTAATAAAATTTTTTTAACCTCATTTATTGTATTAAGTATTTTATTTTTATACCTAATCCTTAGAAGAAAAGAGAGATAGAAAAAAACTCAGCGAGTCTCACTGTCTTGAGGCCAGGAGCCTCCATCGCACCGACCACAATAGCTGCTTTCCTTGTGAAATCACATAAAATGGGGAATGTGGATTTCAGACTGGATGTCCAGGATCTAAACCTAAAAGTTTAAGTTTTGATCATAAAAGATACTAAGGTATTTGTAGTGAGAGGCTTTTTTCTATTCTGATATAAGTCGACCATATCAAAAGCTTTGTGTAAATTTAGAAAAATTGAGTTTTTTATTTTTATTTTATTATTAGACTTCAAATTTTTTTCATTATTTCTGAGGTAAATTATAGAAGAGATGCTGCAGGATTCGGGTCAGTGAACATTTTTCCAGTATTTTAGCAATGTTGGATAGAAGTGATATTGGCTCAATTTACTTCTTAGTTTGAAAGGTTTAAGTTAGGTTTGAGAATTTGGATCATGGGTAAAATGTAATTTGTCCTAATTTTATTTGAAGCATTTACAAATTAGCCATTGAAAATGTTTGATATTTGTACAGTATTGGATTGTTTCCATCTTGTATTGGATTATATACATATTTATTTATTTAGTTTATATATACAAAGAAAACAAATGTTTTATAGTATGTGTCACAAAATTCAGATATTATTATTATTATTATTATTTTAATTTAGAGTGGTTTTAAGGGGTATTTCATTTATAATGGACTAGAATATTTTCCTATTGTCATTACCTGCATAGTTTAAATGGTTTAATTGGGCATTAAAAATGTTGATTTTGAGGTTTTTCATGAAAAATTGGCTCTTAAAATGTCAATTTCAAGGTTTTTGACGAAAAAAGGCTCTTAAAACTTTGATGTTGAGGTTTCTGGACAAAAATTAGGCTTTAAAAATGTTGATTTTGAGGTTTTTCATGAAAAATTGGCTCTTAAAATGTCAATTTCAAGGTTTTTGACGTATAAAGGCTCTTAAAACTTTGATGTTGAGGTTTCTGGACAAAAATTAGGCTTTAAAAATGTTGATTTTGAGGTTTTTCATGAAAAATTGGCTCTTAAAATGTCAATTTTAAGGTTTTTGACGTATAAAGGCTCTTAAAACTTTGATGTTGAGGTGTATGGACGAAAATTGGGCTTTAAAAATGTTGATTTTGAGGTTTTTGAAGAAAAATTGGCTCTTAAAATGTCAATTTCAAGGTTTTTGACGAAAAAATGCTCTTAAAACTTTGATGTTGAGGTTTCTGGACAAAAATTGGGCTTTAAAAATGTTGATTTTGAGGTTTTTCATGAAAAATTGGCTCTTAAAATGTCAATTTTAAGGTTTTTGACGTATAAAGGCTCTTAAAACTTTGATGTTTAGGTGTATGGACGAAAATTGGGCTTTAAAAATGTTGATTTTGAGGTTTTTGAAGAAACATTGGCTCTTAAAATGTCAATTTCAAGGTTTTTGACGTATAAAGGCTCTTAAAACTTTGATGTTGAGGTTTTTGGACGAAAATTAGACCTAACAAATGTTTGATTTTGAGGTTTTTGAAGAAAAATTGGCTCTTATGTCAATTTTAAGAAAGAAAAGAAAAACTAAATAGGGGAATATTTGAAAAAATAAAAAAATAAATAAATAAATGAATAAAAAATAAAAAGGAAGAAAGAAAAGAAAAGCGGGCTGGTCTAGGGGATGCTCCCGGTGGGCCGAAAACAGCCGACCCGCCCTTGACGAGTGCGGAGTGACGATAGCCAAAGCCCTTAGCCCTCAACTCCAGTCTGACGGCGAGAGAATAAGAGGGGTAAAATCGGCAACGTTGCACAGCATGATGTCCCAGCTGGGACAAGCGGTGAATGAACTGGAAAAACGTAGTTCAGCGCGATCTATTGGTAACAATTGAATCAACAGCTACATCGTAGCTCTCACAGATAGCGTCATTCGGCCTCGTTCCAAACGGCACATACATCCTGGCTCTCTTCTAGTGTTATAACTCACAGGTAGAACTTGGCCCCGGCCGAAACACACATTAGCTATCAAACTATTATGAACACACAGTTTTTGGTACTTTAACAAAAGCGATACGAGGCTGAACCTCATCTCCTCTCAGTTCCGAAATCTGTTAATGTCTCGTTGTCCCTTGGACCTGCTCCCACTCTTGCCTTGAAGGGTGGTAAAGGGTAACACACCCTGCCGTCCACTTTCACAATGCCGAGCCCGGGGGTTTTCTAGGGAGAGCTAATTAGCTTACCCTCATTTATTACTAAACTATCAATTAACAATCGAAGCCAATTAAAACTAATCAATTAACAATCGACTATTAAAGTTAACAGATGATTTCATCTCAGTGTTAGCAGTATCATGTCAGTACTTCGCACTTCAGCAGTCCATCACCGTCATACGTATTTTGAAAATTTTTCGACAAGACCCTTGTCTGCCAGAATATGACCTTTTTGACAAGAAAAGACACTTTTCATAATATATTGGACCATTTTTCGACTAGAGAGGCCCTTTTTGCCAGATTTTGACCGTTTTTTGTCAAGACACTTTTCAGACAGTTTTCGACAAGAAAAGACACATTTCAGACATATTTTGTCAAGAAAAGACACTTTTCAGGCAGTTTATGACAAGAAAAGACACTTTTCAGGCAGTTTTTGAGAAGAAAGACAGTTTTCGACAAGAAAAGACACTTTGAAGACACAAGAAAAGACAGATTTTGTCAAGAAAAGACACTTTTCAGGCAGTTTTTGGTAAGGAGAGACATTTTTCGGACAGATTTCGACAAGAAAAGACACTTTACAGGCAGTCTTTGACAAGAAAAGACACTTTCCATGCAGTTTTTGACAAGAAAAAAAAGACACTTTTCAGATAGTTTTCGACAAGAAAAGACACTTTTTAGTTTCCATGAGTTTTTGACAAGGAAAGACATTTTTCAGACAGTTTTCGGCAAGAAAAGACACTTTTTAGACAGATTTTGTCAAGAAAAGACATTTTTCAGGCAGTTTTTGACAATAAAAGACACTTTTCAGACAGTTTTCGACAAGAAAAGACACTTCAGGAAGTTTTTGACAAGAAAAGACACTTTTCAGGCAGTTTTTGATAAGAAAAGACACTTTTCAGGCAGATTTTGTCAAGAAAGACACTTTCCATGCAGTTTTTGACAAAAAAAAGACACTTTTCAGATAGTTTTCGACAAGAAAAGACACTTTTTAGTTTCCATGAGTTTTTGACAAGGAAAGACATTTTTCAGACAGTTTTCGGCAAGAAAAGACACTTTTTGACAGATTTTGTCAAGAAAAGACATTTTTCAGGCAGTTTTTGACAATAAAAGACACTTTTCAGACAGTTTTCGACAAGAAAAGACACTTTTCGGACAGATTTTGTCAAGAAAAGACACTTCAGGAAGTTTTTGACAAGAAAAGACACTTTTAGACAGTTTTCGACAGGAAAAGACCCTTTTCTCCCAGATCTTGACCCTTATAGGGACCTAGAATAGTGTATTATAATCTCCTTGCTTATGACAATTGACAAGTAAGGACCCTTTTCAGATAGAATTTTAAAATTCTGAAATAAAAAAATCGATATTTTGGCGGGCTTTGGTGCCAGTGGTGCCAACCTATGAAACGGCTGATTCCTCTGAACTTGAACCTGAAGGGGACCTGCGTTGTTTACAAAGTGAAAGTGCAACTCCCTTTTAATCGGCTTCAGTTTTTCCAATCCAGGAAAAGGCGAAAAAAAGAAACTTAAGTCGCTCGACTTTGCGGGTTTTCCGCTCTTCGACTATGATCGGCTCCGTTCTCTCGGCGGTTCCTTTTTCGTCCGATTTCTCCCTTTGACATCCCTTATCAGTTCGGACGGGGCGGGACATCTCAAAAAGATGAGTCTCGAAAAGTACGATTATCAATTCTGCTCGATGACATTCGTGGCGAAACAGCGATCGAACGAATCCTGCGGAAGCAACGGCCTCCCCCTAACGCCAAATTCAATCAAGATTCTCGGACGCTCTCAATATTTGAAGTCACTCAGCCATCCTTATCTCTGCTCCTACATTGACGTCCTCAGAGGAAAACACGGTAATTCCCATCCGACAGCAAGGAACACTAGAGTGGCACCGTTCATCCCCTAAGGGCAAATGTTCATCCTATCCTTGGGCTAACGTTAGCATGGTTGCTGTTGGCCCATCACCTCAATCTTCACCAAAGCCTGAAAACGAGCGTCCCCATTCAACATGGCAGGCCATTTTCTCCCCTGAAAAGAGTCTTTTTCACCAGAACTGGTCACTTTTTTGACCACAAAAAGCATCATCATCATCTTGTATCAAAAGAGAATTGTTTTAAATGGGAAAACAGAGATTTTAGGGGCAATAAACCAATTGGCCTGCCATGTTGAATGGGGACGCTGGTTTTTAGGCTTTGGTGAAGATTATGGTGATGGGCCAATAGCTCTTTTTGATTTCTCTTTTCAGAGTGATTTTGACCCTTTTTCGACCAAAAAAAAGACATTTTTCAGCCAATTTTGACAAGACCATTTTCGGAGTGATTTTGACATTTGTCAGCAAGATTTTGATCCTTTTTTGACAAGGAAGACCCTTTTTCGACCAGAAAAGTAACTTTTCATCTAGATTTTGACTCTTTTTGATAAGAAAAGACCCTTTTCAGAGTGATTTTGACCTTTTTCGACAAAAAAACGACACTTTTCAGAGTAAATTTGACCCTTCTTAAACAGATTTTGACTCTTTTTGACAAAGAAGATCTCTTTTCAGAGTGATTTTGACCCTTTTTCAACCAATAAAAGACATTTTTCAGCCAATTTTGACAAGACCATTTTCGGAGTGATTTTGACATTAAAAGACACTTGTCAGCAAGATTTTGATTCTTTTTTGACAAGGAAGACCCTTTTTCGACCAGAAAAGTAACTTTCCATCTAGATTTTGACTCTTTTTGATAAGAAAAGACCCTTTTCAGAGTGATTTTGACCCTTTTTCGACCAAAAAAAGACATTTTTCAGCCAAATTTTGACAAGACCATTTTCGGAGTGATTTTGACATTAAAAGACACTTGTCAGCAAGATTTTGATTCTTTTTTGACAAGGAAGACCCTTTTTCGACCAGAAAAGAAACTTCTTCTAGATTTTGACTCTTTTTGATAAGAAAAGACCATTTTCAGAGTGATTTTGACCCTTTTTCGACTACAAAAGACACTTTTCAGCCATATTTTTACAAGGCAGACCCTTTTCGGAGTAATTTTGACCATTTTTTTGTCAAGAAAAAACCATTTTCAGAGTAATTTAGACCCCTTTTTTGACTGGAAAAAACACTTTTCAGCAAGATTTTGACTCCTTTTGACAAGGAAGACCCTTTTCAGAGTGATATTGACCCTTTTTTGGCAAAAAAACGACACTTTTCAGTGTAATTTTGACCCTTCTTGAACAGATTTTGACTCTTTTTGACAAGGAAGACCCTTTTCAAAGTGATTGTGACCCTTTTTCGACAAGAAAAAGACTCTTTTAAGAGTGAATTTGACCCATCTTCGACTAGAAAAGACAATTTCCAACAAGAAAGACCCTTTTCAAGTAATTTTTTTTTCTTTTTAACTGTTGACTCTTGGTTTTCAGAAAGGACAATAATCGTTAGTGAACGGATTGGAGTTCCTCTATCAAAAAAGCGTTGTAAAAACTGGAAAGAATGTTTATATTTATGTCAAAACATTCTTGAAGCTCTACTCTATTTACACAAAAAAGGAATCGTCCATCGTAATCTTTGCAAAGACAATATTTATTATGCAAACAACTCGTGGAAATTGTTCAACTATGGACTTTACTACATGACAGAGAAACGGGGCCGATGTTGTCTTTCCTATTGGGTAAATTTTGTTTTTTTATTTTGTTTTATTTGCTAGCTCACCGAAATATATGGCGCCTGATGTCATTCTTCAAGGGCCGCAGAGCAATAGCTCATCCAAATCAGATATTTGGTCATTGGGTGTCATTCTTGCCGAAGAAATTTTAGGATGCGAACTCTGGCCTAATTTGCCCCTCAGGGAATGCCTCAATAACGTCCTTTCATTTTTAAACTGCGAGAACGTTTTTTTTGAAAATTTCAAAAGAATGCGGAAAACTCGACGTTTATAAGGTAAAGGGAAGTTTTCAAACAAGTTAAATTTTATAAAATTTTAGGAATTGCCAAAAGAAATAATAAGCTTCGTCGAATCCATGCTCTCTACCACTCCGGCTTCCGACCTAATGCTCAAGATTTACTGAAAAATGACATTTTTAAAATAATCGGCTGTGAACGAAAAGATTCTAAGTACAATTTCATTCAATAATCTCCTTAATTATCGAAAATTCTAGGTGGAATCGTGATTTTTTCTGCATTTGTTCATTTGAATAAAGAAGCCATGTTGGAACTTTATCATTATTGGCAGCTTGCAGGCGGAGACGTTATAACGAACTTAAGCGAAATGGTTTAATTCGGAATAAGCTCCCGTCCTCTCTCTCCCCAAGTACATCCAACCTTTATATATATCCTTTATATATTTTTTTTTCTTCATTTTCAGCTTGCTTTGCTAGAAGGGACATCCTTTGGCCAAACGAAAGATCAAGCGACATTCCTCGACTTGTCTGTGATTGAATTTAGCACCAAGCATCTTCTCGATAGATTTAGAAAGTTACCGAAATCAACCAGAGACCCCCTAAACAATTTAAAGTATTCATCTTTTTTTAAAAACATAATTTAATTTTGATTTTTAGTAGTTACAATAAAACATTCAACGAGGTTATGACCCTCCCTATCGTTATCCGTGAGCGAGATACCAAGTATCAGTTTGTTCGGCTCCAACTCTTTCGGCAGCTCTTAAAGGTAATTCAGGATATTTAGGGGATTTATAGCAATTACATCTTATTTTATGTTTTTTGGATCACTGATTACGAATATGAGGTTTCCTAACTAAAATTTCGCCTGGAACCTTGTCAAAATCGCAAGTTTGGAACTTTTTTCAGTTTTTTGCTTATATCTCAAAAAATATGCGTTTCAGCGACTTGACCACTTAGTACAAAATGAAAGCTCATGAAATTTGCCAAAAATCTAATATTTGTTTGTCGGATTCGGATGAGCCGTTTGGCAGATATCGATGGTCAAAGTTTTAGTCCGGTTTCTATCTGACAAGTAGCTTCGGCTCCGGAGCCAAAAATGTACTTAAATTGATCAATATTCCAAACTTTGACTTACTTATTTGGCTCTGGAGCCAAAGTGACTTGTCGCATCCACCGGTCATACGGCGGTTATCTTTGACCGTCGATATCTGCCAAATGGCTGGTCCGAATCAGACAAATAATTAATGGATTTTTAGCAAATTTCATGAGCTTTCATTTTGTACTAAGCGGTCAAGTCGCTAAAACGCATATTGTTGAAGATATAAGCAGAAAAGTGTCAAACTTTTGCGATTTTGACAAGTTCCGGGGACTTTTTGTTTGCAAACCTCAGATTCGCAATGAGCGACCAAAAAAAAACATTTGTCATTTAATATTTTGATTAGAATTGCCCTGGGCAAAGAGAGATGGTCATTAAAGAGGCGAGGCAAGACATTCCTCCTCTAGTCCGTGCCAAAGTTTGGGGCCAGCTACTTGGCGTCAGAAGTGACTATGCAACCGTCTACGCTGCCATTGACAAAGAAACACCAGTGCCGACTGATCGACAGGTTCATTTCTTATTTTCGCATCCAAAAGAGTTACATCTTCCCTTAGATTGAGGTCGATATTCCAAGATGTCATCAATACAATGAACTATTATCATCAAGTGTCGGACATCAAAAATTCAAACGGATCTTAAAAGCTTGGGTGAAAAGCCATCCTCATTATGTCTACTGGCAGGGTCTCGATTCCCTCTGCGCTCCATTTCTTTATTTGAATTTTCAAGATGAAGGTTGCCATTATGATTTGAATTTTGAAATTTTATCTTTTTTTTAGCGGATTTCCGGAGGAAAGCAGGCTATTGGGGCCGGCCTCACGGCGGCTTTCGGCTAAGAGGCTTATATATTCGTGATCAGGACGATCTCCTGATCACGAAAATATAGGTTTTTCCCAACCTTGGCGATATATATATATGTACCGATATATATATAATATATGTATATGATATATGTATGTACCGACGCGATAACTCAAGCTAGGATTGTTTGAATTAAACGAGACTTGGTATTTAGAGCTTTTATTTCACCAGGTAGAAGCCTATTGAAAATGGCTTGAATCGAGAAAGCGGTTCTGGTACTTCGCTTAGGGCATAAAGGGCATTTTCGCGATTTTCTCGGAACCTGAAGGTTTGAGATGGTTGAAAATCGTGATGGGAAAGTTCTAGGGGCCGAGGATCATAGTTAATAGCAGTTCAAATTTCAAAATCGGTTCTGGGACTTGTCTAAGGGGCCTAAACGGAATTTCGTGATTTTCTTGTAACCTTAAGGTTTGAGATGGTTGAAAATCGTGATGGGAATGTCTGATGATCCGCAGACCATATTAAGAACCGTTCAAATCACGGAAGATGTTCTGGGGCCCATGCTAAGGGGCCTAAATGGAATTTCGTGATTTCTTCGATACCGGTAAGTTTGAGATGGTTGGAAATGGTGACGGAAATATATTATGGCCCGAGGACCATAGTAGAAGACAGTTGAAATTGCCTAAGCGGTTCCCCAGAACCGAAAGGCCCAACTCTCCTTAGTGACTGGGGCGGGAAACTAGGACATCAAGGCAAACTAGGACAAACTAGGCGGGGGGGGGGAACTATGACATCAAAGATAGGATTAGGGAAGGCCTTTCCGGAGGAAATCCGCTGCTTCTCGAGGCTGCCTCGAGGCTTTTTTTTATTTTGCAGCCCATGCTTTCGCCTCTTTAAAAAAGTTTATCAACAAGTACCTCCATAATTTCTTTTTAAAAGACAATTCTGCGGTCATTCGTGAATATTTGGCGAAACTCAAGCATTTGTTGGCTTTTCAAGATCCCTCGCTGGCGAACCATCTTCACAATATCGGCTTTAACCCGGAACTTTTCGCCATTCCATGGTTTCTTACTATGTTTTCTCGTATGTTTTTTCTTTACTTTTAACAAAACAAACCATAACTCGAACTTTCCCAAAAAAAAGTTGATGCTCTTCAGATCTCTCCACAAACAAACAAAATATAATATTTTACATATATATACATGTAACTTTGGTCAATTAGTGTTTGTGGACAGGGGCGGACTGGCCCGGGGGGGGGACAGAACCCACTTTTTTTTCTCAGTGGCTCCCAAACTGGGGGGCGTAAGCTGTCCCCAGGGGGGTGTCGGAAAGCTCAAGATTTTTTTGTGTGCAAATATCCCCAAAAATTCGTCAAAAACCTCAAAATCAAAATTTTTAAAGCCTAATTTTGGTCAAAAAAAACCTCGAAATCAACATTTATGAAGCCTAATTTTCGTCCAAAAACTTCGAAATCAACATTTAAAAAGCCTAATTTTGGTCAAAAAACCTCGAAATCAACATTTATGATGCCTAATTTTGTCCAAAAACCTCAAAATCAACATAAAAAAGCTAAATTTTCGTAAAAAACCTCAAAATCAACATTTTTAAAACTTAATTTTGGTCACAAAACCTCGAAATCAACATTTTTAAAGCGTCCAAAAACCTCAAAATCAACATTTAAAAAGCCAAATTTTGGTCAAAAACCTCGAAATCAACATTTATAAAGCCTAATTTTCGTCCAAAAACCTCAAAATCAACATTTAAAAAGCCTAATTTTGGTCAAAAAACCTCGAAATCAACATTTATGATGCATAATTTTCGTCCAAAAACCTCAAAATCAACATTTAAAAAGCCAAATTTTGGTCAAAAAACCTCGAAATCAACATTTATAAAGTCTAATTTTCGTCCAAAAACCTCAAAATCAACATTTAAAAAGCCTAATTTTGGTCAAAAAACCTCGAAATCAACATTTATGATGCCTAATTTTGTCCAAAAACCTCAAAATCAACATAAAAAAGCTAAATTTTCGTAAAAAACCTCAAAATCAACATTTTTAAAACTTAATTTTGGTCACAAAACCTCGAAATCAACATTTTTAAAGCCTAATTTTCGTCCAAAAACCTCAAAATCAACATTTAAAAAGCCAAATTTTGGTCAAAAAACCTCGAAATCAACATTTATAAAGCCTAATTTTCGTCCAAAAACCTCAAAATCAACATTTAAAAAGCCTAATTTTGGTCAAAAAACCTCGAAATCAACATTTATGATGCATAATTTTCGTCCAAAAACCTCAAAATCAACATTTAAAAAGCCAAATTTTGGTCAAAAAACCTCGAAATCAACATTTATTAAGCCTAATTTTCGTCCAAAAACCTCAAAATCAACATTTAAAAAGCCTAATTTTGGTCAAAAAACCTCGAAATCAACATTTATGATGCATAATTTTCGTCCAAAAACCTCAAAATCAACACTTTTAAAGCCTAATTTTGGTCAAAAAACCTCGAAATCAACATTTATGATGCCTAAATTTCGTCCATTAACCTCAAAATCAACTTTAAATTGACAATTTTTTGTCAATAACCTCAAAATCATGATTATAAGAGCATATATTTTGTCAAAAAGTGCAATTTCTTTTGTCAAAAACTTCAAAATCAACATTTTAAAACCCAAATTTGGGAACCTCTGTTTTTGCCTAATATTTTTTTCTAAAAGACAATTTTCTGTTAAAACTTTTGCATCCGGGCGCTCCCTTAACTGAAAACCCACCCACACCCTAAGGTCCCAGTCCGCCCCTGTTTGTGGAGAGATCTGTAGAGCATCAACTTTTTGAGAAAGTTCGAGTTCTGGGGTGCCATACCACATTTTTTTTTGAAATTAAATGTCTTTTTTTATTTCCAGACGTTTTTCCTATTCATAAAATATTGCATTTATGGGACACTCTTTTGTTGGGAGATGCTTCATTTCCGCTTTATATTGGCCTTTCGATTTTACAACAATTAAGAAGCGTTTTGTTGGAATCTGGTTTCAACGAGTGCATTTTGCTTTTCTCCGATTTACCTGGTATATTTTTATTTATAAACAATTACGCTTTATAGCCGTTCGGGGTCGTATTTTAAGGCTATTTTTCATCAAAAACCTTAAAATTGACATTTTAAGAGCCAATTTTTCTTCAAAACCTCAAAATCAACATTTGTAGAGCCCAATTTTCGTCCAAAAACCTCAAAATCAAAGTTTTAAGAGCCATTTTTTCGTCAAAAATATCAAAATCAACATTTTCAAAGCCCAATTTTCGTCAAAAACCTCAAAATCAACATTTGTAGAGCCCAATTTTCGTCCAAAAACCTCAAAATCAAATTTTTAAGAGCCATTTTTTCATCAAAAATATCAAAATCAACATTTTCAAAGCCCAATTTTCGTCCAAAAACCTCAAAATCAACATTTCCAAAGCTAAATTTTCGTCGAAAAACCTCAAAATCAAGGTTTGAAGAGCCAAATTTTCCTCAAAAAACCTCAAAATCAAAGTTATAAAAGACATTTTTCGTCAAAAACCTCAAATCCGAGGTTTCAAGAACCAAATTTTCGTCAAAAACCTCAAAATCAACATTTTTAAAGCCCAATTTTCGTCCAAAAACCTCGAAATCAAAGTTGAAAGAGACAATTTTCGTCAAAAACCTCAAAATGAAGGTTTGAAGAGCCAAATTTTCGTCAATAACCTCAAAATCAACATTTGTAGAGCCCAATTTTCGTCCGATAACCTCAAAATCAAAGTTTTAAGAGCCATTTTTTTCGTCGAAAAACCTCAAAATCAACATTTCCAAAGCTAAATTTTCGTCGAAAAACTTAAAAATCAAAGTTTTAAGAGCCTTTTTTCGTCAAAAATCTCAAAATCAAGGTTTAAAGAGCCAAATTTTCGTCAAAAACCTCAAAATCAAAGTTTTAAGAGCCATTTTTTTCGTCAAAAATATCAAAATGAACATTTTCAAAGCTCAATTTTCGTCCAAAAACCTCAAAATCAACATTTCCAAAGCTAAATTTTTGTCCAAAAACCTCAAAATCAAAGTTTTAAGAGCCTTTTTTTCGTTAAAAATCTCAAAATCAAGGTTTGAAGAGCCAAATTTTCGTCAAAAAACCTCAAAATCAAAGTTATAAGAGACATTTTTCGTCAAAAACCTCAAATCCGAGGTTTCAAGAGCCAAATTTTCGTCAAAAACCTCAAAATCAACATTTTTAGAGCCCAATTTTCGTCCAAAAACCTCAAAATCAAAGTTTTAAGAGCTTTTGGTCAAAAATCTATCAAAATCAAGGTTTTAAGAGCCAAACCTTTGTCAAAAACCTCTAAGTGAACATTTCTAAAGCCAAATCAACTTCAAAGAGTCAATTTTTTTTTGTCAAAAACCTCAAAATCAAGGTTTTAAGAGCCAATTTTGTTGTCAAAAAAAACAACCTCAGAATCAGCTTTTTAAGTGCAATTTATTTTGTCAAAAACCTCAAAATCTACATTTTTAAAACCCCGATTTTCTTCAAAAACCTCATTTTTCACATTTTTATACTTTTCCTTATATGCCATAGTTTTAAAAAACGAAGTGTAGTCGGGAGCATAAATATTCCATATACGTCTTTCGAACTCAATAACAAAAATGGAAAGAAAATCGAATTGAATATGAATACAAAGACTGATTTAAGCCCCCTTCAATCTTATAAAGGAAAGATAATCGTTGTCATGGGCGACGACAACATGACAATTACATCCGAGGTAGAAAACAAGTAAAAATTATGAATTTAATGGTTTTCCAGTTTTGCCAACTTCTAGTTAAGTCTGGATATTCGAAAGTTTGCAGTCTAAACGGAGGGATTACTTCTTTGAAATCAAGTGATATTCTGAGGTGCTGATGGCTTTTGCATGATGAAGTCCTTAAATCAAATGCTACATGTTAGAATATTAATCTTTTTGTTTTAGAAATTCTTTGCATTATGAGCATTTTTCATTTTCTGTAGAAATCAAAAAGAAAAACTATTTTTTAATGTAGAAGTTGGTCCCATTCGCTATTTAAATGTGGTCCAAAGAAGCGACTAGAGCTCAATTATATGAATGGTGCCTTATTATTATTGTTAAGTACTACTTATGATTTATTCGAGCGAAAATGGCCTTTGCCAATATTTAATTTAATTTTTTTTTCTGAACTCTCTTCGTTTTTGGGTCTTGGATCTCATTTTAAAATAGTTTCCCAATTTTTTCCTGAAAATGGTCTAATCGGTGAATTTTGGTGTATAAATGTTTTTTATGGAATAAGGTTGAATTCATTGTTAATTTTTAAATTGAGAGGAATCATCAATGTCCCCATCCCCTCGCGATGGCCAAGAAATATTCTTGTACTATTCTAAAACCCCATTTTCCCTTGTTAGATCAAAATCAATGACCAGGATTCAAAATGCTTTGGACCACAGATAGTCCAGTCAATCTGGGGGCGGTAAAAATTTAGGTATTAGGCGAATTGTTTTGGTTTTTTGTCGATATCTCGAAAACCGTAGGTCGTAGGCGAAAAAATGTTAAGCACAAAATTAAAGCTTATTAAATTTCCTACAAATTTGATTTACTAAGATTTTTTGTAGGACCAAACGTTTCTGAGCTACGAGGCGACAAGGCCTTGCTTTTTTGTCGCCTCGTAGCTCAGAAAGGTTTGGTCCTACAAAAAATCTTAGTAAATCAAATTCGTAGTAAATTTAATAAGCTTTAATTTTGTCCTTAAAGTCTTTTCGCCCACGACCTACGGTTTTCGAGATATTGGCAAAAAACCAAAAAGATTCGACAAAAATACAGTACTTTTTTCATTTATTGGCCTTTTCGGGCGTAGATTGACTGGAACACAGAATCTCAAAGACTTCGTATGTTTGTTCTGATTAAAGTTGGCACGGAAATCCGAAAACCGTCAACTTAATGAACTTGGCGGTTCATTCGGAACATATCCTAATTCTAAAATGAAAAACTTCTTTCAAGCCCCTTAGATTAGCCTGAAATAATCAAACACTGCTCTATATTAGCCTATAATTTAACGATTAACTGTGGACAATAACTAGTTTAAATTATTTTTTTGGCTGTTATAATGATTCCTTTTGTTCGTTAAAATCAATGAAACTTCTTTTTCCAATTTATTTCATTTGAATCGAGACATGACATTAACCTACATTATGTGCAACCTAGTTTAAGTCAATAATTTAAACAATGTGATATTATTATTATTATTTAAGGATTTTTCTAGTAACCATTGAACAAGCCTGTTTTGTAGATATTATTGATTTAAAGCCTGGGCACACAATTTTGGAGCCTCCTGAGTCCTACATGTAATTTAATTAATTACAAAGATCGAATTCTGTGTGCCAAGGCCTTTAAACTCTACTGATGCTTTAAAATGTACACAATTATGTGTGTGTTATAACTCATATTATATTTTTCCTTGAAAATCTCTTTATTATGTTTATTTTTTATTATTATTTTCTTGATATTCATATTATGTATTTATTTGGGTTTATTTTGGGTGTAAGATTTCTGAAAATGGTACGGCCAGAGATGAAGAGAAATTTTTGAAAATGGCTCTAGCGATCAAAGACACTTTTCAATCCATCCTGGCTGAGCCCTACCTAAAGAAACTGCTTTTTTAAAATGATTTATGAAAGCATTTTTGTTAAGGCAGTTTTTAATTCATCAAAGGTGTCTAACACGAAAACAATAAGCGTTTGATGTTATAATTGAAGTGTTATTGAAATGATGTGATATGATTAATCCTAGATATGTTAAAGAAAAATAAAAAGAATTTGAAAACATTTTACTTATTTTATTTCTAAATCCGTTCTCTTGGAGAGGGGAGAGAGAGAGGGGAAAGAGGGGCGGGGTAAATGAATTAATGGGTGGTGGGTTAGTTAGGTAATCAGTGTTGAGGAAAGTGGGGTAATTGGGCGATTACCCCTACCTACGTCGCTCGATCACCCCTCCCTATTTCGCCTGATTACCCCTTCTCTACTGGGCTCTATTGCCCCCTTCTCTACGGGGTCATATTACCCCTCCCCACATCACCCGATTAACCTCCGTATATCGCGACATAGAGAGGGGTAATATGGCGACGTAGGGAGGGGTAATTGAGCGACGTAATGAGGGATAATCTGACTCCATAAGGAGGGGTAATCGGGACCAATAGGGAGGGGTAATTGAGCTCCATAGGAATACGGGGTAATTGAGCCAAGTTTGGTAAGGAGGCTTAGGTAATCAAGGTATTCCGTAGTAAGGAGAGTTATTAAGATGTCAAGGAGCAGTAAGGGTAATGGAGAGATAAGGAGGTTGGGCCCGGGTAATCAAGGTAATCATTGTTGGATAATTGACGGGTGGTAAGCATGGAGGTAATAGGTGCTTTGAATCAGAGTAGGGCGTAATTGAATTACATTGTAATTGAATTAATAATTGAATGACAATGTAATTGAATTACTTTTATAGTAAGTAATTGAATTACATTGTAATTCGAATTACATACTTTGTATAGTAAGTAATTGAATTACATTGTAATTCGAATTACATACTTTGTATAGTAAGTAATTGAATTACATTGTAATTCAATTACAATGTAATTCGATTACAATGTAATTTGTAATTAGATTACATTTTCAATTACAAATTACAAGTAATCGAAAAATATCTATTGTCACTAAATTTTCAAGAAAAATGAAAAACGATCCTTTAGAATTCATTTTCAAAGTAAAAGACATCCTAGATGGCATAATAATCCTAAAAAGACACTCTAGAACCCTTCATCATTGAAAAAAGACCATCTAGAATTCATTTTCAAAGTATAAGGCATACTAGGTGCCATTATAATCCCTAAAATGACACTCTAGGTTTATTTATGAACGATAAATGACGACCCTCTAGAATCCTTCATCATCGAAAAACGACACTCTAGACTTCATCATCACAGAAAAAGATACTCTAGAGAGTCTAGAGTCCTTCATCATTAAAACACATTTTTGTTGCCGGCCATTACATTTTTGTAATCGAATTAATTTTTTTTTGTAATTGGATTTAATTTTTTGTAATCAAATTACATTTTTGTAATCGAATTACATTTCTTTTAATCGATTTACTTGAATGTAATTGAATTACTTGTAATTTGTAATACAATTACTTTTCCAATTACATTGTCATTGAAATTACAAAGTAATTGAATTACAAATTACTTTGTAATTTCAATTACAGTGTAATTGGAAAAAAGTAATTGGATTACATATTACAAGTAATTCAATTACATTCAAGTAATTCGATTAAAAGAAATGTAATTCGATTACAAAAAATGTAATTTGATTACAAAAAAATTTAATCAGATTACATTAATTCGATTACAAAAATGTGTTGTTTTTTTTTATGATAAAGGACTCTAGAGTATCTTTTTCTGTGATGATGAAGTCTAGAGTGTCGTTTTTCGATGGTGAAGGATTCCAGAGGGTCATTTATCGTTCATAAATAAACCTAGAGTGTCATTTTAGGATTATAATGGCACCTAGTATGCCTTTTACTTTGAAAATGAATTCTAGAGGGTCTTTTTTTCAATGATGTAGGATTCTAGAGTGTCTTTTTAGGATTGTTATGCCATCTAGAATGTCTTTTACTTTGAAAATGAATTCTAAAGGGTCGTTTTTCATTTTTCTTGAAATTTTGGTGAAAATAGATATTTTTTGATTTGTTGTAATTTGTAATTGAAAATGTAATCTAATTACAAATTACATTGTAATTCGAATTACTTGCTATAAAAAGTAATTAGATTACATTGTAATTCAATTACTTACTATAAAAGTAATTCAATTACATTGTAATTCAATTAAGCCCTACTCTGGTTTGAATACATCCAACGAGACTTGCAATTCAAGTTCTGGGGTAAAAATAAACTCAAACCATTTAAATCATTAAGTTTATTACTAAAACGTAAATAATCATTTATCGACAAAAAAAACTCTAGTACATGTATATCTAAAATAATTACACACTTTGATAAAAAAAATAAAAAAATGAGTGATTAAAAATTCATGATACATAAAAAAAATGATCATTGTCGATGCCTTTAGTGGTTAAAAAAATTAATTTGATAAAAAAGACTTTAACTTAAGGTATATAAGTTTTATACATTTTATTATAATTGAAAAGAAAAAAATGTCAGAAAATTGAATAGGTCGAGGATAACGCTTAATTGGTGGAGGACATCTTTTTGATCTCGGCACGGCGTTCCCTTTCTCGGGTGACGTGCAGCTTTCTTTCAGCGGGCGCAGCACTCGGGAAGTTTAGGAAGACATCTCGCTCTTGTGCAGCTTCCCGGACTACAGACAAGACTGGTCGGTCGACAAAGTGTCTCGCATTATCCCAGCAATCTTCTTCAGCGACCTCAGGCATAGCATCAGCGACTTGTTTGCTTCTTGCAGCAACACGAGCTGCTATCGAGTTTTCTCTATCGTTGCTCAGGAAGCTGGAATGAAATGTAAATGAAATCGAAAATTATGAGGTTCTCACCGATCATAGATGAGACGGTCCGGACATTCCCTTTCATGACTCTCCATCATTTCAGGAGGAAGAATATGGGCAGAGTTGAAACTGCACCTAGGAAGCTTCACTGGTGCGTTCCTTTCGCATTTTTGGATATGCATCGGCATCTTCGCTCGCCTGACGACATGTGCTGGGTTGTACGGACAAATTCCAAAGTTTTATTTTCGTCGTAGAACGACATGATGGAATCTTCAAAAAATAAAAGATTAGATGAATAATAATTATAGAGAAGTATTACCGCCAACGTGGTCTGAGGACGAAAATCAGGGAGCACGTTTCACGAGTAACGTTTGAAAAATGAACTTAGAAACAAAATCAAAAGATTTTAGAATTCCCACGGCCTTGTTGATATTTTTTTAATTTTTTACATTCTAAACTTTATTCTTTTAAAATTTTTCCTTTTTTATCAAAAATAGATTTAATATTTGTTAGATTATTTAAAATAAAATAGGAAAGTAATGTTGCCATCCAAATCATGAAGGGGCCACCACTTGGCCCCCCCGGAATTCTCATCTTCTATAACTTAAGTATTTATTAATCGCTATTTGGGACATAGAATCTTTTGTTATGATAATTTGTGTTTGCGGTTGTAGGAATTTTTCATGGTGGAATGGAGTAGTCATCCACTCCAACTTTCTTATAAATCCCCCACCCATCGATGTATATAAGTTACCTGGATCGCTCGTCGAGGTTTTTAAAGTGAATCCTATGTTATGTTGGCCCCACTCGCACTCGTCTACCACCGAAAGTGGCGCTGTCTTGCGTCTTCCAAACTAAACAGCGCCCCGCTCTCCACTCGAAAACAAATGCTGAGTAAACGTGTGATGTTTTAAACAGCGGTTTTTACTTTTTAGTAAGGTACTATTAAAAAATCGTCGTTTTTTTAAAGATGGTTCGTTGCCGCGTTGAAAACTGTGCCTACTCTACTCAAAATCCTGGTTCATCATCCATTTTTATGTTAATATTGTGAAGAATCAGGTGATTTATGAAAATAAATCATTAATAGAAATGTAATTTGTTGAAGAAACAACTATGTTTTGTTCATGGGTGCAAAAACTTTAATCACGATGGGAGCCCTTATAAGTTTTTTAATTTCCCAACTTTTGACAGTGTGAGCAACCAGTAGAAGTTGTTCACACTAAAAAATAAATTTCCAACCATCTTTATCTAGTGTAATTTGTGGAGCACACTTCTCCAGTTCACAATTTAAACAAATTATCAGTTTAAACAAAGCGGGAAACACGGACGTTGCCGTGGAAACCGTGTAGTTTAGTTTAGGACAGCAGCGCTACTTCCGAGAGTTGTCGGGCTGGGGGCGTGGTCTTGTTCGAAAGCAGTGGTACCAACTGGCATCATTTTAAACCCCAAGGCGAGAGCCTGACGAGCGATCCAGGTAACTTATATACATCGATGCCCCCACCACAAGTTCCAATACTTAGGAATATGAGAAAAAACTGGTGGTATGGAGGAGCAATCCTAAAATTAAAACTTTTCCAAAATTCAGGGCTCTATAGACCTCTCCACAAAGGTAGTACATCAGAGATCACTCCACAGTCCCAATTCACTATTTTCCTCCAAGAGTGACTTTTTTCTCTATTAGTTCTTCAGTATTGCACTATGTTTTCGATGTTAGTCCTTGGATAACACCTATAGTGCTACATGCTCCTCTGGATATCAATATACTCCCTTACTAATAATTAGTAATATTCAAGGAAATTTCATTGTTAAGGATCATAAAAAAATAAGTTACAAAAGATCTTTATTATAGGCATAGGTAAAAAAAGATTTATACCTAAAATCCATTAAAATTTGAACATAAAATCGAACTTATTAAATTTATAAATTTGGCTTTATTTAAATAAACTACTTAATTAAAAAAAATAAATTAAGTAAAACATTCAAGACAATCTAAGCAATGAAACATGAACTCACACGTTTCGTACAAAGGATAAAAAAACACTTTTTGTTCACTCTTTATGGTAAAATAATATAAAAATCTATTAAACTATTTTTAATTTGGCCTTATGGCACAAAATACAGAATATTATACTATTTTGTCAATCAGCACGCAATTCCTAAAAACTAACACATATCACATAAGAGCAAGAATTTTTTTAAAATAAATAATCTTTTATTTTATTAGAGAAGGAAGGCTTTTAGGAGCATTTTTCTGCTTGGCTTGATTTAAGTCTAATAGAAGTCTAGTTTTAAGCGCTACATATCGCAGATGCATTAGACATTGGAATCCATTCTAGAATTTAAGGCCATTATATTTGGTACTTGGGATTGAAAAATTAAGAGTAGAAGTTTTCTCTTTGCTGGTAAAGAGGAAGCATGTCAGTTGGCGATAAGTCCTCGTAATCTGGCTCCTCTTCGATAGGTGTCGCCTCCAAAGGTAAAGAAGCTAGAGCTTTTACTGGAAAAGAAATAAAAAAGTAAGAAAATATAGCCTTTTTATGAACTTGATGAAAGTTATTGGTTGCATTGTGGTTGATGATCACATAGAACACAAATTCAATGTTTGCAAAACAAAAAGTTAAAAAAAAAAAAAAAAAAAAAGCAAAACAAACCTTTTGTAAGGAAGCTATCTATACAGCTACAAAACATTATTCTGGAGACATGGTGGTATTGACACCTACAAAATTAAAACAGGAAAACTATAGAACATGCACAAAATAAAAGTCTATAAAACTAAACATGCTCACAAATAAAGGGATCAACAAAAAGGTGCATCCACAATGACAAAAACTTGCTGCAATCGACATGAAGCCTTCTAGCAAACTATAATATTCAAGAATAGATCTATTTTTACAATTGGGTTGTGTACGGTTTCATAAAAGTTGTAGAATTTCACAAATTTTTGTTCAAATTGACACACCTTTCTATTAAATTCCTTGAATTTGACAAAGGAAATAACATTTTGGAGGGGGTAAGTTTGAAAAAATATGGAAAATTGCTCCCCCCCCCCTACACGTCCTTAAAATGGTTAAAAAGAGCCCCTCGTGTCCAAAAAGGATCAAAAGTCAAGCTGAATTGGGCCCTGTTTGTCGTTGAGGAAAAAATATCTAGTCAAAAGGGCCCTTTAAGTTCAAAAATTATTAAAAAATCAATTTAAAGGGCCCTTTTTTGTCGTGAAGGAACAAAAACTGGTTCCTAATGTCCAAAAAGGAACAAAAATCAAGCAAAAAAGGGGCCCCTAGAGTCCAAAAAATAAAAATAAATCAAGCTAAAAAGGGCCCCTAATGTCCTAAAATGATCAAAAATCAAGCTAAAAGGGCCTCTAGTGTCCAAAAAGGATCGAAAAACTAAAGCTAAAAAGGGCAAACCCCATAGTGTTAAAAAAGTCTAGTGTCTAAAAGATCTTAGTCGAACTAAAAAGGGCCCCTAGTGTCCAAAAAAGAGAAAAAATCAAGCTAAAAAGGGCCCCTGGTGTCCTGGTGTGTTTTACCCAATAAGGGTAAAAAAAAACTTCTACTAACATCCTCGAAAATCAAGCTAAAATGACGCCAAATGTCCTAAAAGGACAAAAATAAGCTTTAAAAAAAAGAGGGGCCCCTTGGGTCCAAAAAGTATAAAAGTTAAAGCTAAAAAGAGCCCCTAATTTCCTAAAATGATCCAAAAAAAGGGCCCCTAATGTCCAAAAAGGATAAAAAATCAAGCTAAAAAGGTCCCCTTTTCCAAAATGGATTACCATAACTTTTTAATGCAAATTCGGGCTCAAGTTATCTTTTATCATAAAAAATGGGTTGCAACATACAATTAGAGAAAAAAAAAAAGTCACAACAAAGCAATTTTAAATTATATCAATTGTTTGAATCAAAATCAAGCAAAAAAATTAACGACAAGAAATAAACAGGATTGAAAATTGTATAAACAAATACCTGCAACAATTTTGCTCTTTTCCATAACTTCATGAGCAAGAATTTGGCTTAATTGCAACAAATGTTCCCTATTCCTTTTCTCCTCCTCAACTTTGTGCTTGAGCGACATCGACTTCTCTTTGATTTCTGGGTCTAAAAGGAAAAAAATGCGAGTTTTAGCCCATTTAGGCGAAAATTTAGATACAATTTTCATCTTATGTTATGTTTTTTGGGTCGCTGATTACGAATCTGAAGTTTGCTAACAAAAGTTTTGCCAGGAATCTTGTCAAAATCACAAAAAAAAAGGCAAAATTTTGGCATTTATTGCGGTTTTTGGAACATTTCTTAAAAACTATAGCCAAATATTACTTTTGTGGCTCTGGAGCCAAAGCTATTCATCGCATTGAAACCGGACTAGACTCATTTTAAAGGTTATTTATCGTTTTCTTAAAGTAGTTTGGTAGTCCGGATATGGCTACAGAGCCAATGTATGTAACCTAGAATTATTTTGACTATCGATTGCTGCTAAACCGCTGGACCGAATTAGACAAATGATTAATGAATTTTTAGGTAATTTTATAAGCTTTCTTTTTTTACTAAGCCGCCAAATCGCTAAAACCTGTCGTTTTTGAGATATAATCAAAAAACCGCAATAAATGCCAAAATTTTGATTTTTTTTTGTGATTTTGACAAGGTTGCGGGCAAAATTTTTGTTGGAAAACTTCAGATTCGTAATCAGCGAGCCAAAAAACATAAGATGAAGATTATGACGGTAAAATTTCGCCCTTTTTTCTAAGATGGGCTATTAGGCGATTTAGATTACCTTTGGGGGCGACAGTGGCCGTTTCGCACAACATTTTTCTAATCGCGTCAGCTTTCTTTGACCTCTTTTGCATTTCTTCTTTGCTCAGCTGAGGCTGCGTTTCAGGAATGTATCGCTCAGGGATGAGAATTTTTCCAGGAGCGCCTAAAATGTTGTCGATCGTCTCTTTTGTGAAATGCGGATCCGAGCGATTTAAAGTTGACCGTACGACATCAGGAGTGGTTAGCCGAGGGCGAAGAACCCTTTCCATGTCTAAATCATCCCTTGAAACCTCTCTACATATATTATATATATATATATATATATATATATTATATATATATATATATATATAATATATATATCAAATCTATACCTGTGAATAAACACTTTTTGGTGCGATGATGGATGGACCCGATACTGTATGATGCCTTCGTTTCTCCTTTGGTATAAGTCTCTTTTCACCTTTGCCTTGCCATGCGACTTCTTCCACAATCTTTCGTGCAGCTTCGCTCAAATATACGGGCGAAAGTTGTGGAGAATCGGAGCTTAAGTTCAACTCGTCTTTTTCTATTGGGGTAACTCCGACTATACTTCCCTGAAAGGCAAAATATAAATAACAAGAAAAAGATGTCAAATTACCTTGAGTTTGTTTTTCCGCACCAAATTCCAGACTGCGTTGACAGAATCGGACCTGGGGCCTGGAGGAGGCGGCTGGGAATCGCTCGATTCACTATGAAAACTCTCATCCATGCTTCTATCCGAAAGCGATTTCTAAAAAAATTGAGTTTAATAATGAAAAACGAAGAAAAAATTATTACTTCGGTAAACTGGGGTTCTTCTTCAGGGATGACTCGTTTGGCACTGCTGGTGAGAGGGATGCCCAGATTACCACTTCTGTCTCTGTCTCGCTGCCTTCTTTCCGATTCACGTTTTACTATCCTCACTGTTTTGATTTCCTGAGGTTTTTCTTTCCAGGCAGAACCTAATATACGTTTAAATAAAGCTCTTTTCCTTTATATGCTTACTAAAAGGTCTTTTGCTGCTGTCGTCCTCGGTTTCAAACTGCCTGTAAAACTCCGGACTTCGGGCCGTCAAAGGTGACATGTCTTCTAAGCACTCTTCATGGTAAGAATTCACTTCAGGAATGTGCTCTGAAATATTCAGTACGCCAGTAAGTTTTCGGTTTTTTGCCAATATCTCGAAAACCGTAGGTCGTAGACGAAAAAATATTAAGCACAAAATTAAAGCTTATTAAATTTTCTACAACTTTGAACTAAGCAGATTTTTTGTAGGACTAAACGTATCCGAGCTACGAGTCGACAAATAAAAACTGGATTTTCCATTTTGACCTCTGAAGGAGGGAAAACTTCATATAATAAAAAAGCTTATATCGTAAAAGTTGTAGAGAATTTAATTACCTTTAAAAAACAACCCTCAAAAAGCAATTAACGATCAATAGGCAGGAGTGGAGGTAAATTTAAAAAAATTGTACGACCAAACGTTTCTGAGCTACGAGGTGACAAAAAATTGGCCGTTGACCGCCTTCTGGAATAAAAACGTTTGGTCCTACAAAAATAGTAGATCGTAGCAAATTTAATAAGCTACGGTAAATATTGAACTTACGTAATCGTTTATCGACACTCTCTGTGTTCACATATAAAGGAGAAACATAGCTTGGCTCCCTCAAATCTTGAGAAACCTCTTTGTTTGCATCACTAGTATCAATATCCAGGTCCGTTTCTATCCAGCCGGAGGTGTTTTGCTTTTTCCTGCTAGCTAACCCTCCTGAAAAATGCATAAGAATAAATTCGAAATGATCCATCATACCTGAATTAGGTGATGGCCATATTTGCTGACTAAGGGAATGCGATTTTTCCGTTAGCTGGCGAACTTGAAGCGAAAGCTCTTGCCTCTGGCGTAATAAATTTCCGACGAGCATTTGGACTCTGCAAAGCTCGGATTCCAAAGCAGCGGTCGTCGTTCCTCCAGGTTCTGCCGTCCTGCGCGATATTTGAAGCTTTTGCCTTATGACGACCAATTCTTGCTCCAAACGAGCATTTTCTGCGACTGTCTCTTCAAGTTTCTGAAATATCAATCATTAGAGTGCCAATATGTTTTTTGCATTAGCTTGAGCGGACGATTTCTAACCTTAGAATTGAGGGCAAGTATGGAGCGAATTCTGCTTAACTCACGTTCCAGCAACCTCTGCTGCCTTCTGTACCATTCAGTTTCAGCACTGTTACCGTGAACTCCTTGAAGTTTATTCCTCAAGCCACCTAGGGCTCTTTCAAGGATTCCCTGTAAAAGCGTACAAATGAAGCAAGCAAAGCACAACGTCTACTGCGCTTAGAGCATTCTGAGCAGCAAAATTTCTTTTTATTTTTGAAAAACTCACTTTGTCCTCTTGTAGGCTATGCAGAGTCCCTGATTCTTCTTGAAGAAGTTTATCCAATCGATAGAGTTGTTCAACTTTTGCCTAACAAAATTTTCAATATTTTTATACTAAAATCGACAAAATTACCTGTAGATCGTGGTGATCAGGCCTGATTCTTTCCCAATCTCGTCTTTCGTCAGCAAGAATCCTTTGTTCTTGAACCTTGTGGTTAAACTCGAGCCTTTGAGAAGGGACAGATTGACTTCCTGCTTGGTAGAGCGAACCCAATTTTACCATATTATCGACTAAATTGACTAAAGGCTTCCCTTTTTCATACTGAGAAATTTTTTTTTTAAATACAGGATAAAAATCAAATTTTACTTGTTTTTCAAGCTCAAGTAGTCGCGCCTTTAATTCTTCCAGTCTTTGTAAATGCTCTAATCTATTCGCAGCATCATAATCAGTCAAACAAGCCTGGAAAATAGACAAAAATTTAAACATAAACAGGAGGAAATTATTATTTTAATGTAAAATTTAACCCTCAGCATTTCGTCGCTTAAGCCGGGGAAACTTCAAGAATTGGAAGCGTAAATTAATTTTTAAAAAAAGGTTTCTTATTCTCCCGAAAAATGTGCTTTTTGGAGATAAGCTATTCAACGGCTTAAGCGACGATAAATAATCCTAGAGGGGTCAAAAACAGTCTAGTGGGGTCCAAACCAGTCCAGAGGGGACCGAAACAGTCGAGGGGGGACCAAAGTCTAGGGGGACCAAAACAAGTCTAGAGGGGACCGAAACCGTCCAGGGGGGACTGAAACAGTCTAGGGGGGCCAGAAAAGTCCAGGGGGGACAGAAACAGTCGAGAGGGGATCAAAACCGTTCAGGGGGGACCGAACAAGTCTAGAGGGGACCGAAACCGTTCAGGGGGGACTGAAACAGTCTAGAGGGGACCAAAACAGTCTAGAGGGGACCGAAACAGTCTAGAGGGGACCAAAACAGTCTAGGGGGGACCGAAACAGTCTAGAGGGGACCAAAAGTCTAGGGGGACCGAAACAAGTCTAGAGGGGACCGAAACCAGTCTAGAGGGGACCGAAACCAGTCTAGGGGGGACCGAAAACAGTCTAGAGGGGACCAAAACCGTTCAGGGGGGACCGAACAAGTCTAGAGGGGACTGAAACCGTTCAGGGGGGACCGAACAAGTCCAGAGGGGACCGAAACCGTTCAGGGGGGACGAAAAGTCTAGGGGGACCGAAACCGCCTAGAGAGGACCTAAACCGTCTAGAGGGGACCGAAACCGTCCAGGGGGGACTGAATCAGTCTAGGGGACCAAAACAGGCTAAGAGGGACCGAAACATGCAAGAGGGGACCGAAACATGCAAGAGGGGACCGAAACATGCAAGAGGGGACCGAAACATGCAAGAGGGGACCGAAACATGCAAGAGGGGACCGAAACATGCAAGAGGGGACCGAAACAGTCCAGAGGGGACCCAAACAGTCCAGGGGGCCTTAACCAGTCCAGGGGGGACCAAAACAGTCTAGGGGGACCAAAACAGTCTAGAGGGGACCAAAAGTCTAGGGGGACCGAACAAGTCTAGAGGGGACCGATACCGTTCAGAGGGGACCGAAAACATCTAGAGGGGACCGAAACTGTCTAGAGGGGACCGAAACAGTCCAGGGATGGGGCAAAAGTCGAGATGGGACCGAACAAGTCTAGAGGGGACCGAAACAGTTTAGGGGGGCCAAAAAAGTCCGGGGGGACAGAACCAGTCCAGGGGGGACCGAAACAGTCCGGGGGGGGGGCAAAAGTCTAGGGGAAACGAGCAAGTCTAGAGGGGACCGAAACCGTCTAGAGGGGACCAAAAGTCTAGGGGGAACGAACAAGTCTAGAGGGGACTGAAACCGCCTAGAGAGGACCGAAACCGTCTAGAGGGGACCCAAACAGTCTAGGGGGGCCAAAAAAGTCCAGGGGGGACCGAAACAGTCTAGAGGGGACCAAAAGTCTAGAGGGGACCGAAACCGTTCAGGGGTGACCGAACAAGTCTAGAGGGGACCGAAACAGTCCAGAGGGGACCGAACCAGTCTGGGGGGACCACAACAGTCTAGAAGGGACCAAAATAGTCTAGAGGGGACCAAACCAGTCTAGAGGGCTCCAAAACCGTCTAGTGGGGTCTAAACCACAGTGAAAATTGGATGAATTTTTGTTTTTTATTCTTTTCCATTTGTACCTAGAAACCTGACCAACAAAGTGCACAAATTTGAATCATACATTATATTTTTTTAAACAAAATTTTACAAAAATAAAGTGGTTTTTAAACAATTCACTATCACAAAGTAAGCTTTTTTTTCCGGTAACCGCGAATATCTTTGACTTCTCTCTTGTTGGACCCTGGAGGATCCTGTTTATAGAAGCGTTTAAAATTGCGATCATCCTTGGTGAAGCCTGTAAAATGAGCGTTTTCGAAGAAAGGTCGAAATTGAGGATCGTCTCGAGAAAAGCCCGGGAAAGGCACGTCACTTTTGGTGATGCATCGAAAACGGCGATCATTGAGGAAGCGTTGAAGATTCTCATCAGGAGAAATCGGTTGAGGCGGAGCAGGTTGGGTGCCAGAAGTAGAAGCACCATAGTTGACGATCGACACTTCCAATGCTTTAGTTAACGGACCAGAGATGTCCATATCTTCTCCAATTGAAATCGAATTGGAAGCATCAATGTTATCAAAAGAAGTCGAAGACCTTGTCACCGGATGGTCAAGCAAAGAAGCACTTCTAGTACGAGATCGAGTAGATGGAGCATCCGAACTTTTCCTAAAGTTATCGGAAGAATTGTTATCCTTTTTTGAGAATGAAATGCGTTTTGGTCTAGAAGTGAGTCTCTTTGGAGCAACTTTCTTCGCCCTTACGTTTACTGCAGATTTTGGCTTTTTGGATGCGTCTCTCTTACCGCCGCATGGTTTTGTAAACCGTGGATCGATCAAAACTGAATTGTCAGTGCTGACGAATATCGTACCGCAGCATATTTTCTCCTTTTTCCAGCGTAAGGGATCAACAAACGCAGGAATCTCCTCTTTTTTCGCAGATTTTTCACCTTTTATCGACTTCGATTGTACAAAAAGAAATGAAGGGTCGCTTAATTGGAGATCTTCAATTTGAACACGTTTGGGATTCTTTTGCTTGATTCGAACCATCACGATAACTTCCTCTTGCACAACTGGTTTAGGAACTGATTTGAGGTTTCATAATTCGCTGACGTAAAAAAGTCATTCCGAGGGTCTTTTCTTATAACTACAAACAAAATCATTCGAAAGAATTTTTTACATAAACATAAACAATTGATAACAAGTTAACTTAAACTAAAAATTCAATAAAAAATGTAATTCAAAACAAAATTTGAACTAATTTCTATGTTTTTATTCTAAAGCTTTTTAAACTTAGTTTTTATATTTAAATCCAGCGGGACCTGCAACTTTTGTACCGAGAGCATTAAAGCTTGCCCTAATCTTCTCAGACAGGCTGGTCCCCTTTTCTTTTTTCTAATTTCTTTAATATATAGAGTAGAAGGTAACAAAATACTAAAATAAGCTTTAAATAACAAAAGCTCGCTTCATTGGCTTTAGAACCATGACGTTTGCCTGATAGGATAGCATTTTCATGGAAAAACTTATTCAAAAACATGGGCTCTTCCCACCAATGAAGCGTCTTAATATGTCTTAAAACAGGTTCTTAAGTCTAAGGTGGTTCATTACAAGAAAGAGGCAGCCCAAGAGAGACATTTGTAAGAAAAAAACCAACATGAGAAGGAGTTTTACGAATATTTAGGGATTTCCCTTATCTCCTATGGATCTTTGCTTCACCTAGGGCTGCCTCGTACTTTATTTTTTAAACATAAATTAAACTCTAACAGCAAATCAAGGCGAAAAAATGAAACAGTTTTATTTTGTCAAAGTTTAAAATAAATAGTTCAAAATGAAGACCACACAGAAAGAATAGGAATGTCACTTCAATAGAATTTAGTGAGAAAATTTTGAGGAATAAAGAAAAAAAGTGTTTTTTAACGTGACACTCTTTTCTGTGTGGTTTTACATGTGCTCCCCACAGTTCACCAAAAACCCCTTTCAAACAAAAAATTTGAAAAAACCCCTGTAGGCCGGATTTCATCAGTGTAAAACCAAACTTAACACAAGTAAAAATTGGCCAGTTTTATTGATGAGAACATCGTAAAATAGCATTAAAAATTTAAGTTAATTCACCTGAGCTTCTATTTCTCGGTGGCACCTCTCCATAGATTTACAAACGCTTGCTCTTTGCCTCCTTAACTGAATCAACAGGAGAACCAGTTCCTCATGAGTTCGTCCCAGGAGTTCGCCAGCCGACAGTTTTAAGTTCCAGTTACCTCTCTGAAATCAAAGAATTATTTTTAAAAAACATTGCCTTTATAAGCCCTAACCCATAGATTGCCAACCTATTTTGAAGCCTAAAGTGGAAAAAATCCCTGAATTCTAGCTAGAAAGATCTTTTAATCGTAAATGGCCCAAACCACGATTGGGCAATAGATCACAAATTGGGCAATGTCGAAAGTAGCCTAAAGTGATATAACTTTATTTGAATAGTAGAAAAAAAAACTATTCAAATGTCACTGCATTTCTATGGAACATTCATCGAAGTATATAAGTTACCGATGTATATAAGTTATACATATGTATATAAGTTAAGTTGTATAAATAGTAGGTAACTTATATACATCGATGGGAACATTCAATAATAAAGAAAATTTCGCGGGCTTTTTAACCGATTTACATTACACTTAACTGAAGGTTATACTACTGTTCACACACAGTTTGTCCCGCGAGTCTAAAAATTTCCTGGAAATCTCTATTCTTCAATATATTCAAGATTAACGAAACAACAAAAGAAATTTGCAAACGAAAAATGCGTCATATTTTTGCTCAAAGGGGGAGGATTTAAAGGTTGAAATTCCTAAGGGGTTGATTATTGACCCAGAGTCACCAGGGGGTTGACCCTCTCAAGTAATTAATTGGCACCCTCTCGATAATACTCAACCAGCTAAGGGAACTACAATCTATAAGGGAAAAAATCAAGCATAAATAATAACGAATTATAACAATAAAATGACTGACAGTTCATTTAAAAACATAAAAAAACGAAGTTCCGAAAAAGAAAAACAATTCGGAGGGCTAGAGAATGAAAAGAGGGTGGTTTAGCATTGGGATGATGATAAAGCGAAACCGACAACAATGAATTCATGGAAATTTTACCTTTCAACTTCGATTTTGATGAATATAACAGGAAATAAATAAAATAAAATAAATAAAAATAAAGGAATAAAAAGCGAAACGAAAAAGAGGAGACTCGTCTGTCACCGGTTGATAGATATTTGCAACCTCACGTAAACAATGCGCAAATTGGACGATTTGAGCGCCTTTTTTTAAATTTCCTTGTGCTATGGGGTTGGGTGGGTATAGTTGGCCTCTATTTAGCTTGATTATTGATTTTTTTTTTAAACAGAAAGGGCCCTTTGAACTACCATTTCTTTAAGACAAATAGGGTCCTTTTTAGTTTGATTTTTTATCCTTGCCTTGCCTTTTAGGGGCGCTTTGAACAAGATTTTGTGCTTTTACGACGAGATTTTTGGATGGTTTTTGGCGTTTTTCGAACAAGGAGGGCCCTTTTAAATAGATTTATTCGTTTAGCGATAAAAGGAGACGTTTTTAGCATGATTTTTATCCTTTTTGGACACTAGGGGCCCTTTTTAACTAGACTTTAGTCTTTTAGGACAAATAGGGCCCTTTTTAACTAGGTTTTGACCTTTTTTGGACAATAGGGCCCTTTTAACTAGATTTGTTCGTTTAGCGACAAAAGGAGACGTTTTTAGAATGATTTTTGTCCTTTTTGGACACTAGGGGCCCTTTTTAACTAAACTTTATTCCTTAGGACAAATAGGGCCCTTTTTAACTAGGTTTTTTACCTTTTTTTGGACAATGGGGGCCCTTTTAACTAGATTTGTTCGTTTAGGGACAAATGGAGACGTTTTTAGCATGATTTTTATCCTTTTTGGACACTAGAGGCCCTTTTTAACTAGACTTTATTCCTTTAGGACAAGTAGGGCCCTTTTTAACTAGGTTTTTTACCTTTTTTGGACAATAAGGGCCCTTTTAACTAGATTTGTTCGTTTAGAGACAAAAGGAAACGTTTTTAGCTTGATTTTTGTCCTTTTTGGACACTAGGGGCCCTTTTTAACTAGACTTTATTCCTTTAGGACAAGTAGGGCCCTTTTTAACTAGGTTTTTTACCTTTTTTGGACAATAAGGGCCCTTTTAACTAGATTTGTTCGTTTAGAGACAAAAGGAAACGTTTTTAGCTTGATTTTTGTCCTTTTTGGACACTAGGGGCCCTTTTTAACTAAACTTTATTCCTTAGGCCAAATAGGGCCCTTTTTAACTAGGTTTTTTACTTTTTTTTTGGACAATAGGAGCCCTTTTAACTAGATTTGTTTGTTTAGCGACAAAAGGAGACGTTTTTAGCGTGATTTTTATCCTTTTTGGACACTAGGGGCCCTTTTTAACTAGACTTTATTCCTTTAGGACAAATAGGGCCCTTTTAAACTAGGTTTTTGATCTTTTTTAGACAATAGGGGCCTTTTAACTAACTATTCCTTTATGTCAAATAGGGCCCTTTTTAGCTAGGTTTTTGATCTTTTTTGGACACTAAAGGCCCTTTTTAACTAGACTTTATTCCTTCAAGACAAATAGGGCCGTTTTTAGCTTGGTTTTTGTTCCTTTTTAGGCACTAGGGGCCCTTTTAACTAGATACTATTCTTTTTATGACAATTGGACCCTTTTTAGCTAGGTTGTTGATCTTTTTTTGGAAACTAGAGGCCCTTTTGAACTAGACTTTATTATTTTATTCCTTTACGACAAAAAGGGCCCGTCTTAGCTTGGTTTTTGACCCTTTTTAGGCACTAGGGGCCCTTTTAACTAGATACTACTCCTTTATGAAAAATAAGTACCTTTTTAGCTTGATTATTGATCCTTATTGGACACGAGGGATACAATTCCTTAACAACAATGATTATCTATAGCGGGCAATGGGAATAGGTATGACTATAACAAATATACCTGAAAAAGCGACGAAATTTCATGAAAAAACATGCTTTTACTCTATTAATGACACTTTAGGCAGCTTTGAGGTATTTGCATGGGGAGTTTGACCCAGTTATGATGGAGGAAATTGATTTTTTTAATCCAATTTCGGTGAATACGAATTTTCTTGCATTTTTAAAGAATACATAGGAGAATTTAAAAATGCTCACCTGTTTACTTTCAGGTTGGCGATTGGTTGAAGTCTGAGGAGAAGCAATCGGCCTCAAATCACATTTGCCAGCCTGGCTGTAGTCATTAATGGTACCGTAAGCGGCTTTTTGATTTGAAAAACTTTTAGTTTCTGGCACAGCATTGACAATATGACTGGTACTTAGTGTCGCAGGAGCGCTTGATAGTAAATCCCATTGTCGAATTTTTTCTCTATCTAAAAAGAATGTTATGGCAAATATAAAATAGAATGTTCAGACCTTTATCTATGGTTCTATGGTTAACATCGTTTGGTCTTGTGAAGTTACTATTTACATAGAGAGCTTCAGGAGGTTTCGACTGAGCAGGTGATGTAACTTCGACTTTTTTGTCAAGATCTTCCAAAGATCGGGTATGTCGGACGCTCGTTTTTCGCATATTTTCCCTCCAAAGGGCGTCCTCGTCCCAAACGTCGGATTGCTTAGGTTGAGGTGTCCGTAATGTCGAATATTTACTCACCTGAGCCATCGGGATTTGAGGAGCGATATAGTTTTCAGGTGGCCTAACGCTTTTATTGTCCATCAATCCTTCCAAAGACCTCGACCTATTATGCTCCAAATCTTTAGGAGTCAAATCCTTTTGTTCTTCAGTATCACTTCTATAAATGGCATTAGGTCTATTTGACTTCCTTTCTAAGAGAGGTGGTGGCATTTCTGTACGAGGCTTAAAATTTTCCCTGTACATTTCTGGGAAAAAAGCATCATTTTTGGCATTCCCATACATCCGCTGGTCTTTTAAAAGATCGGAATAGTAATAAGGAGCTGAATTTTGTTGATCCTGGAGTCCAGGAGTATTCATGTACTCATTTACGTCGGAGATCTTTTTTTGCGGGTAATCGCTCGACTCGTAGCCGTTGTGTTGGTTTTTATAAATAGGACTTAAAATTGGTTTGTTTCCGTTAATTTTCATGGTGTAATCGGAAGTTTTCATGTTGGCCGCTTTTGGCGCTTTGGGGCCAGATGTGAAGCCATACTCGTCTTTCTGATAGTACTGTCTTTCCATGATTTTGTGCAATTTGAGATCTTGTTGTTCATAAAATTCATTTTCTTGGTATATTTTGAGTTTTCCATTTTCGACGGATTCGACATCGCTGGATGATTTGTCTCTGGGAGAGGGCATGTCTAATATGCCGAATTCGTGAAAGTTGCTTAGAATATCGGCTGAAAGCGGGCGCCTTTTTAAAAACAAGTCCGTTTTATCAGATTTGACTGATTCTTCTTCCGAACTTGCCAAATCTAAAGGCTCTTTTTTGCATGGAAATTTGGTGAAGTTTTCGAAATCTTCTTTGGAGACAGCGGGGGAAATTTCTTTGTTGTTGATGGTTGAATCGATTGAGGTGTCTAAGTCGTCTAAAGGAGGAGAACTAGCCGGTATGGGAGGAGGAGAGACTAAATCGCTGTCTGAAGAATCAGGATGATCGGAACTCATCGCTATAATAGTCCTTTCGCTCAAACTATTCCCGAGGTAATACGATGCAGGTCTGAAAGTGTCAGAAAGGCTAAATCTAGGATGCCGCGGAGCATCAATCGAGTCCAAATCTTTCGACGCCTCATCATCAGCATCCGAGCTATCCGATCTTCCCGAACTATGATTAAAATTTTGCCCC
>JAGWEN010000204.1:0-126958 GCA_018703685.1 Orius laevigatus | reverse complement strand
TAATACCTAGTCGATTTACCTTTTGCAAACCAGTAATAAGGAATAAAATAGAAACTAAGCTACCGTTGCAACTGTGATACAAAAATTTAACATTTTTGAAGATTTATAGTCTGATAAATTTTTTAAATAAAAATTTTTAAACATTTATGAACTTCTTCATTTATTTACGCACCATTATTCCTGCAAAATTGCGAAAAAACAATGATACTATTCATTTTTGGCAAATAAGTGAACAGTCATCTGACAGATGACACGCGTGTATTTATGTCTCACTAGGGCGCGCGTGTATTGGAGTGTTTGTCATTAATATTGCTCCTAGAAAGCTCCTAGCCACTATCCTTTATCGAATTAATTATTTAATTAAAGGTTTATTAATGAAGCTCAGCAATAGACATCTTCACCTACGAAAGCCGCTACAGCTCCTCCAAAAATGGAGATAGCGATTTCGGCCCAAAAGAAAAAGTCCTTGAAAAAGGCTCTACTTTTCATCTCTGAAATGAAAATTGGGATTCTCATTAAAATAAAGAAGTTTGTGTCGCTATATCGTGATACAGAAGGCGTAGATGTTCCAATTTGTAATATTCAGAATCTTCAGAAAAAAACAAGTAAAATTAAAAAAAAGTTTTGCTTCTTAAGTCAATTTTAACGGATTTTAGGGCGAAATAAAACTAAAACTTGGCGTTTTTAAAAGTTGTCAAAAGTGGCAATTATTTAGTCAAATCAACTTGAAATTTTGCGTAGATTACGAATCTGCAATCAAAAATAGGGGTTCTCATTTGAAATAACGAAGTTAGGTTCTGTTCGGGGCACCCTGTATATCGGAACGCAATTTTAAATACACCGAACAATTCTTTGTTTAAAATTAAGGGGGGGTTTACATTTAACTTTTTTTGATACAACGCCTTTTTAACGCTCTCACAAAAATTATCCATGTATTTCCGAACACCGTGTATAACTATAAATTTATTTATTTAATTTAACGCACAACGGGAGGCACCCAACTAGCGCATGAATTCCAATGTCAGAAATGAAGTATGAGCAAATATTTGTAAATTAGATCTATTCTTCTTTTATTTATTTATTTATTTTATTAGTATTAGTAATTCTGAATAACAAATTATACAACTCTTTTGCACCAAGTAGATTTCTTTCTGTTGATGAGTCGATGGTGGCCTTCAAAGGAAGGTCAACATTGAAGCAGTACATGCCCATGAAACCTGTGAAGAGAGGCTTTAAAGTTTGGGTTCTTTGTTGCTCTCTTACTGGTTTCATGCTGCAATTTGATGTGTACGCAGGAAAAAAAGCACGTGGACCTAATATCCCCACATTAGTTCCACAGGGTTAGGAGAGAGCGTTGTAATGAACCTAACTCAAAAATTTTTTTCATAAAGGTTACTGTATAATTTTCGATGGATTTTTTGCATCCATACGCCTTGTGCTTAGGTTATTAAAAAATTTAACATTTGCTTGTGGGACAATATTTCCTAATAGGAAATTCGGTTCTGTTATTCTTCCACTGTTCTGGTTTAAGTCGGGTTGGATCAGCCTGATACAAAATAACTGATACATACTACAGATTGATACAAAGGAAATCGGGTTGATACTTTTGCATCAATTGACCCAAGCTTGATACTTCTGTATAATTGTATCATTTGTTACAATAGGGTTCCAAACCATTTTGTTGCTGAACTTCACGGAACTTTTTGATACAGTAGGTACTCTTTGAAAAAATCGACAATATTTTTTTAATTAAGTTTGAAATGTCTTCTATTTTTCCCACATCTTGTACAATTAAATTTATTGTATGAGCGATGCACCCAAAATGCCTCCATTTTGAATTTTCTCTTACTGCTTTAGTGACCTTTGATGCTTTGTCAGTAATGCATAGTAAAATTTTCTTGTCGATTTCCCACCTGTCGTAGGCCCTCCGCCTTGTTTTCGCTGGTGTCCTGCTCTGGGAAGCTACTGCAATCTAACATTGTGCTTTTCAATTCAAATTGATTGTTAATATAATGAGCGGTTACAGCCATGAAAGACTCGACGTTGCTTGATGTCCAGCAATCCGTGGTCAAGGTCACAGCCGGCATGTCGATGGAAGAAAATTTCGTTTTGAGTTCACTCAATGTCGGTTCATATGCTGCGGGTAATAACGATTGTGACGAAGTTTTTCTAGATGGTATCACATAATTAGGATTTAATGTTTTAACGACCTTGCGTAAACCTTCATCTTTGACTACTGAAAAAGGCTGGAAATCCTTAAAAATAATTTTGAGTAAAAGATCCAGGCATTGCAAGACTGGACTCATATAGCACGTTGTGTATTAGAGACGTAATAATGGGAGTGCCGCAAGGCTCAGTATTAGGCCCTTACCTATGGTCGTTATGTTCGATGATCTACTCGATCTCTTGGCAGGAAATGAATTCGAGGCAATGGCCTTTGTCGACGATTTGACAGTGGTGATAGAAGCGGACACCAAAGCAGGCGCTGAAGCAGTTAAGTTAGTAACCGAGTGGTGTGCACTAAATAAATTAGAAGTTGCCCAAGAGAAGACGGTTCTCCACATGCTGAAGAGCAAGCTCAGCAGCTCACCTGTAATAAGAATAAACAACAAGGTAATAAAAAGTCTGACGAGCGCAACGTACTAGGCGTGGAGATTGGACGAAACTTTTCCTCTTCTGAGCAACTTCTGAGAAACTTTTCCTCTTCTGATCTAAGTCATATATAGTTCGGCCATCATTCAATAAATACGCTAAATTCTTTACAATAGTGTCACAGTACCCGAGAGTGACGTACATACAAGTTTTCTTAGAAAATCAATCGCCCAAACCCATGAAATCGTGCATTACCTTCGGTAGGCGGACATCTTGCCACTTCTGACACCATTGTAAAGAATTTAGCCTTTTAACGGGCATAACAGAGCTAACTGGTTAGTTAGACTAGTTTTAACTAGTTAGACTAGTTTTAACTAGTTAGACTAGTTTTAACTAGTTAGACTAGTTTTAACTAGTTAGACTAGTTTTAACTAGTCTAAACTAGTTTTCACAAAAGGCATTAGTGAAAACTAGTTTTGACTAGTTAAAACTAGTTCTGACTGATTTCGGGTTTTAACTGTAACATATATATATATTTATAAATGTACATGTTCATCGCATAACTGGAGCAATTTTTGCATGAGGTCGATGAAACTCGGTATTTAGGGCCTATAAAAATTGAGAAGGAAACCTATTGAAAATGGCTTAAATCGGGACAGTGGTTCTGGTACTTTGCTTAGGGGCTTAAGTGCGATTACTTGAGTTTCTCGGTAACTAAAGGGGGGAATCGCTCAAAAATCACTCAGAGTCATCTCCTGAGTTAAAGAATCCATATATTTCGCTTGGAACTCACTCGCACGCACTTATTCTAGGGGTGAAAATGAAATTAAAATTTTAAAATTTGGCGGGGAAAATCGCGTGGTTTGAATTGAAACTCGTCTCATTCTAAAATAAAATAAGTCGAACAGTTTTTTAGTGCGGGACCGTTGAATTAGATATCAAAGGTAGGATTTGGGAAGGCTTTTCCGGAGGAAATCCGCTGCTTCTCGAGGCTTTTTTTTTTAAAAAGTGTAACCTTCACATCCCTGCTCTCATATCACTTGTACCAACTAACGCTAACCGAGTCGATTTTTGATTCTAGTGAGATCCCATTGTCATTCATTAAGTCCATCATCTATCCCTTCTTTAAGCAGGGTGAGGTAGACCGGGTTGGTCAACTATCGAAGCTTCTCGTGCATCGACTCTGTCGCCAAGATATTTATATTTTCTATCTCTTACTTCTTGTCACGTCTTTTGAATACTGAGCCAAAATTTGGAATGTCTGATGATCCGCAGACCATATTAAGAACGGTTCAAATCACGGAAGATGTTCTGGGGCCCATGCTAAGGGGCTAAATGGAATTTCGTAATTTCTTCGATACCGGAAAGTTTGAGATGGTTGGAAATGGTGACGGTAATATATTATTGCCCGGGGACCATAGTAGAAGACAGTTGAAATTTCCTAAGCGGTTCCCCAGAACCGAGAGTCCTAACTCTCCTGAGGGACTGGGGCGGAAAGCTAAAACATCAAGGCAAACTAGGACAAACTAGGCGTGGGGGGGGGGAACTAGGGCATCAAAGATAGGATTAGGGAAGGCCTTTCCGGAGGAAATCCGCTGCTTCTCGAGGCTTTTAGCGGATTTTTTTTTCAACTATGTATTAAAAAACTATCTTTCAGACTTCCTCCCGCTTCGTCTTTCGATGACTCGGAGTCTCTATAGTCTTCTGAAATAAAGTTTAGTAAATTCTAAATCTAAACTATTTAAGTTTAATGACTAACCAAAGGTAACATCATTTTGGAAATGATGTGAAACTCTTCTTAAGTATATGATGACGTCCGTAATGTTCGTTTGTTGCTCCACCCGCAGACGTTCCTCTAATCGTCTTCGTCGTAAGTCGGGTCTCGGGACACGGATCACGAAAAATGTTCTGGCTACTGGCTACTCATGATAAGTTAGCACTTTCCTCGGCGCCTAGGCAATATGGTGAGAGCCCCCGCCATGGGCCCTAAATATCCCCTTATGAAAATCTATATAGATTAATACAATTTAAAAAAAAAAACTATTTTCATCCTCAGTACCTTTCAAATCAAATGTAATAATTAAAACAGAAAAAATTATTTTTACGATGTCGGTCTGGGTGTCACTTTTGAATTTTTTAAGCATGTGGTTTTACCTTTTGAAATTTGATTTGAATGGTCCTGAAGATGAAAATAAAATATCATATTATAATATTAAATTATATTATGTGAGTACAACTATTATAGTTATAGCCGTATGTACAAGGAAAGTAGTTCTCATTATCAGATATACACACCTCCTCCCTATTGAGCAATTGATGCAGTTCGATGTTGCCCCTATTTTCTGCATCAAGAAGTAATTCTAAAATTTAAAAAATGCATTAATGAATTTTTTTTTTTTGTCCAACATCAAATTACAATTAATAATTACCGAAAAATTGCCAGGCGGGCAAATGAGTCCCACGCCTGTTGAGGAAGGCATGGTGGGACTCGGCTAACGGAAATCGGAATATCTGCAAAACAATAAGGAAAGAAATTTATAGACCAAAATAAGTAGCAGTATTGGCAAACGTTAGAACATAATAAATGACATAATGATAACATAATAAACAAAAAATCAGTAGAATGAAATAAATATTTACAACTGACACGTAGACCAAAACTATAAAACGGTAGTGTATGTCGGTTTTAAATAATTCATTCGGCCGTATTGACACTACAATATTTTTTAATTTCCTAATTTTATACTAGACAGGACTCTTCATTTTCAAGTTCTAAACTCGGCGCTGTATTCTCCATTACACAAACTCAGGGAATTGAGGCTTTGCTTTAAAACTTAAGGAAAAATTTGGTTCACGATTAATCCACACATTGAAAGTATATGTTAACAAGGGCTCGAGGTTAAAGAGCCCACTGTTGAAGGCTTCTTGCCTTATGCGCTGAAAACCCTCCCTCACTAGGTTCACAGGTAAAAAGGGTAGAGCCATAATCTGATAAAATAAATAAAAAAAAAAATAAATATTTTCCTTTTGCATGACTAAGAATGGCCGCTTCCCCCATGTTGGATGAAGTTTAGTTTCCTTGCACATTTTACATTTAGCGTTGAACGAGTCGCCCGGGGGTTGGTCAACCACTTTTTATAGATAGGATTTTCCATCCATTTAAGGTTGAAGTGGCGTTTGCTACTTCTGGGAGGGGTCGTGATTGCTAAAGCCACGGAGCACACCTCTCTTAACACTTAATACCGTCCCATCACAAAATCACTGAAAGAACAAAGAAAGAAGACAATTTAGAGCACTAATTAAGGTCAAAATTGGAATCCCCGCTTTGTTGATCTTGAAGTGCTATCCGTATCCAGCACACCTATTGTACTGAACAGGCCAAAAACTCGTCCAGATTCCTCCTCTATCCCCAGCAGGGGTCGAAGATATGTTCCCAAAGATTCGTTCCTAATCGATCTCATTCAAATCGTTTAGAGTAGGAACAATATTTTTTTTAGGAAAATCGTTCCGATCTGGACTGGAACGATATAATTTTGTTAGAAAACAACCGCTCCCGAACGAACGAAACAGAATCCGCCAGGAGAGATATTTTTTGATCCCTTGAGGATTTGATCCTGTGGAACAAAAGAATATCGATCTCACATGTTTCGTTCTCAACCTTGATTTTGATCTCAAATGAAACATCTAAAAAAAACCCCGCTAAAAAAATCCCTGAGCCAACCTCGGGAAGCAGCAAAATGATCCAATTATCCTCAATCCAAAAATACTTCAATAGTTTCCTTTCATCCGCGAAATTCGATAAAAATGACACTACATATTGGGAAACTGGCATTTTAGATGAAATTATTTAAAAATTTTTCCGAGTTTCGAAGAAAAAATCTTCTGAGTTTTGATCGAAAATCGCCGTATTATATTATATTATCTCCTGTCAAGACATGATTCAAATCTATAGTACTTAGTAATGTTTTTACCACATGGACGAACTGGATTAAAAATGAAAACAAATGGGTTGGAAGATTTAGTTCCACTTTTCTCACATTCAGGGCCGGTTTCTCAAACTAACCCTCAAATCCGTCATTAGCTAAAGGAGCTTTAAACTAATGTTTGATTAAATTTATAGGGCCGTTTCCCGTCATTTTTTAATCTCGGTTTAAATTTGATGCGGCATTAACTTTTAACTGAGGTTTAAATTGGTTAGGTTTCCTTACACGAAGGTTATAATCACTATCTTTGTTTTGTTTGGAAACTGATATGCTCCAAAGTCGAATTTCGCGAAGTGAATTTCATTGTGTGAAGTGCGAAAGCTTAAAATGTCTAAACCAAACAAAGATAAAAGAGATAGGGGAAAAAATTAAAACTTCTTCTTCTTCAGAATCGAAATCTGGCTCTCTCTTTGCCAACGCTATGTTGTGCAAAACAGCACAAGAAACAATAACAGCCATGCTTGTTTGAATTCTTGTACGAAGGCCCAGTGACAAGCAAGGAAACCTCCTTTTGAAGACGCCGAATGCCCTCTCGATGGTGTTCCGTGTTTCAATGTGGCTTCTGTTATAGCTTTCCTCCGGTCTCCTTCTAGGGTTTAAAACTGGAGTCAAAAGATAGGGCAAGCACGGGTAGCCGCTGTCTCCTAACAGGAAGCAGTTAGGATATACTCCAGACTCGAAGTCAGCGAAAACTCGGGAGTTTCTAAATACAGTGCAGTCATGCACCGACCCTCTCCACCTTGCTGTTACCTCCAAAAATTGGAGATCGGCATTGCAGATCGCCTGCACGTTAATTGTGAAGTTGCCTTTTCGGTTGCGGAACAGTTCGGCGTCCGGACCTCCTGGTGACTGTATTTTCACATGTGTACAATCGATGCATCCTATGACATTTGGAAACTGCCGAATAGCATAGAAACTTCTTTTCGCATCCTGAATCTTACATCTGGCTGGCATTTCTATGAACCTTGAGCGTAAAGAAGCCAACTCATGGGACACCTCTCTAATTATCTTGCACACAGCACTTTTATGAATATTTACTAGGTCGCCAACAACAGTCTGAAAGCTTCCCGTGGCATAAAATCGTAACGCAACAAGCAATTTGTCCCTTGGACGCAACGTATTTTTTTTGGCATGAGTCAATTTTGGACAAATTTTGGTCGAAATCATTCCCAACACCTCCAGTACAGTTTCTTTTGTAAGACGATAGCGATCTCGAAACTCACTGTCAGAAAAATGAGTAAAAGGATCCGAATAAGTCGAGACTATCCTGAAGTTTATGTAATGAACCACCTCCATCAACTCATCGTCCGAACTGGAGTCGTCATAAAAGTTAATATTCATTTTTGAACCAAAAACAACCACAAATAAACAAAAAGAGCCACAAAGAACTTATTTTTTAGTGAAAAAACGTGCTTCTTTAGCAAGGTGGTCAAATTTATTTCCAATTTAACGCTCTATTAAAGGACTTAAAGGACCTCAGGAGGTACTTTAGTTTAATGCGATATTAAGGCATTGTTAAAAATTAAAAGTAGTTTGGGAAACGGAATGCTTAATCCGACTTTAAAAAAATAATCTCACTTTAAAATTTAACTGCATGTATGAGAAACAACGGCTCATTAGTGTAATGGAGAGTTATTTTAAAGGCATGTTAAAAAGTTAAAGGAGGTTTGGGAAACGGATTTTCGTATTTAATGAAGATTTAAATTTAAACCAAGATTAAATAATTTAATGTAGGTTTGAGAAACCGGCCCTCAGTTAGTTGAAATTATTCGCTGAAGATTGGTCGATGGAAAAACGTTGTATTACATGTGAACATGAAATTGAAAAATCTATCCTGGCACTGGTCAGTAAAGACGAGCTACCTTTTAAAATTTTAGATTGGCCGGCTCTAAAAACTTAAACGGATCCCCGATCAGTGCCATAGTATTGGGGAATATTTGGGTGACGCAGTCACTGGAATGAAAGAAGAAATAAAGAAAAGAGTTTCAAAATAACTACTTTCGCTAAAAATATCAGCATCGAGGCTTAGAAGAAGCGTTCTCGGGATCAATGTTCAGTTCGCCGAAAAAGATGCTATCGAAATCATCACATAGGGGATGGTGGAGTTGGTTTTTTGAGTCAGTAAAAAAAAACTCTCCTTTTGCAAAAATAAAATATCACCGAGGGCGATCTTTTTAAAATTTGGATGGAGTTAAAACAACTGCAGAGCGAGGGTTCCAATAATTTGTGGGCCAAACAATTATTTAAAGCAATGGAAGTTCGCGAATCTAATTTCATGAGCAACGACTGTGGCTGGCTTATACGTGAACCCACGGTACCACTTCGTTACTTCCCAGGATTTTAACAAAACGATAAAGGCCAAACTAACGCTGCTGCGACAACTAGCTCAGAGGTAAGGTTTTTTATTTCTACAGATTTTTTTTCTTCTATAACTGAAAACTTTTGTGGAAAAAAACCTTTCGTTTTCTTTATTGTGTGCTTGTATGTATTTTTAAAATTTTGTTTTCGGTTTTTTGTTGTAAGTCAGGCAATTATTAATAAAGACAATTATTATTAATAATTGATGAATTAAGGATGGAATAATTTTTACCAAAATCTTTTATTTAAACATGTATTGATCACCAATTCGGATCTTCTTTCACAAAAAAAAAAATTCAATTGTGCTCGCCTGTACATACATGTAATGTACATTGATAGGAGGGTGAGGAGCCTTGATGTACTCCTTCAAGTGGGCATGAAAGGATTCGCAACAATTCGTAGTTCTACTTGATTTGAATAAGGGCTCAGCCTATGTTTTTACACGCTTTTTAAGCAAAAGAATGGGAAAACAAAAGGAAAAACTCGCCATTTTACGACTGATATTTCGGCTTTCACGCCTTCTGCAGAGTCGGTTGAAGTTGTGAACGCAGGGCAGGCTCAACGGTTGTTTGATTCTTGACGTCACTCGCGGGGAATGGTGTTTTTGTCCCAGCGGGGGGTATAGGATGGGATGAGATTGTGGGATAGAATAATAATCAATTGAGCCCTGGGTGCTTGAAGCCCCGAGGGGCCATCAATAAAAAAAGAGAAAAAGTTTAAGCAAGGTCTCAGGGAAGTTAAAAAATAACTACACTCCAGAGAGTCTCAGGGTAACTACAAATGGCCGTAAGCCATCACTAATGAATTTAGTTTAGATCGCCAAGGTCTGGAATACCGTGTTAATTTGGCGATAAACACCACCGTCCTGACGGCCAACCAGACGGGGGTAGTTATTAACATGACGAAAGACGAGGTAAAGCAAGCGAGGCATTACCCAAAGGATGACTTGCGAAACATTGGTGTCGAAAGGCATAAAACATCCGCAACGTATTCGACTGATAACCTTAATTCTAAATTAAAGCGCGTGAAATTCTCAACAAAAATGCTTTTATGTGTTGTACCTAATTGGTGCTTAATAGTTGTTGCTTGTCAAATTGGCGGCAAAGCCGCCCGGCACCACAGGATTCAATATTCCGGAGTTTTCTCTGGATCTAATGAATATTTTTTAATATATATTTTTTTTTAAATCGTTAAAAAAATATACTTATGTATACACGTGCGATTTTTTACTGTTTTTAAAAATATTTTCTGAGAGAGCCTTATAGATACGTTGACCATAATTTTTTTAAAGGAAACTAGTACATAGTAACAAGTACCTTCATACAGCATACCCGAAAGGGGATACTGGGTAAGGTATGAAAAAACGCCCCTGATTCCGAAAAAAATCAAGTAAGTACCTCTGGTTCCCGGACGTAATACACGGTCTGTTGTTCTATTTTAGAGGTAGGACAAAATTCAGTGGCGGCTCGTCGGGGTAGGCAAGGTAGGCGGCGCCTACCCTTGAATTTTGACAAAATTAACGCTTGTTTTATCACTCGTTAACAATTAAACATTTCATTTAATTATTTATTAATTTGATGAAATATTATCTCTTGTAAGTCTTGCACATAGTTTATAAATTCTATTTCACCTAGCGTAGTTTTGAATTTAAGCGCGGTCTCATTCCCGTGTTCTCAAGGGCCTGCTGGTAGAGCGTCCCGTAGCTCAGCGGTTTTAGGCAGAACTAGAAGTCGCCTATCCGAGGAAATAGAAATCGCCAAATATCAGTTCTCGCATGACGGGGGGTAACTAGGACGGGGGGCTGAATGGGGGTAATAGGGTAGGCGATATTTCGGGCGCCTTCGTGCTGAGCGAAAACTACCGATTAGCCAACACGTTTCCCAAAAATCCCAAAGGGGAAGGTTCTTCTTGATTGCTTGTTAGTTTTACTGTTTTGAATTATTTTGTTTACGCTTTCGTTTAATGATAATGAACCATTTTTCAGGGGTTTTTTCTCTATTTTTTTTTCTTAATTTCTTTAATGAAATGTTAGGAGTTATTTCTTAGCTTCTAACCATCAAATGATTATTTCAGTGAGTTGAATTCCGTACGACAAAATTGAAATCGGGAGCTTTTTACGTTTTGGTTTCCGGCTACTTCAAAGAGCTTCCGTTCGTTTTCGAGTGCATACCTACATATTTACCTAAGTATGTGAGTTATTTATTTTCAAAGTTGTTTTGGTTGCGGTAGGTACTAGGTAGTTTGATTGCAGTGACCGTTTTGTTTCGTAACTGATGGTGGAAAGCATGATGGTAAAATGCCTCATCGCGAGATCCCGAATGGGGTTCCCTTGCGACAAGAAAGAACTTTTAAATTTGGTCGCCGAATATGTTACGAAAAACAATATTCCGACACATTTTAACGGTGGGAGACCAGGAGATGACTGGTAAAGACTGTTTATGAAGAGGAATCCGTCGATCTCACTTAAAAAGCCTGAAAATCTCCAAAAGTCAAGGAAAGCAGCCAGGGATCCTTTCGTCATTTACGAATTTTTTGATCGAGTGGAGAAAGTTTTTGTGGAAAACTCCCTAAGTGAGTCGCTGTGGTCAAAAAGGTAATTTTTCAGGAGAAGCGGTTTTCTAAAATTTCGTATTTCGCAAATGCGGTTTATTTCGGCCTGTTTCTACCATAAATGATGTCACTATGACGTTCTATTATGATTACAAAGCGAGTTTTTACACGACTATACCGGGGAATGAGTTCACATTTGAGACTTTACCCATCGAAAACCTGAACACAAGGTAGAAAATATCTATGTTGTTGTTCGATCCGCCGTTGACAAGGTACATTATCTCGGGAACCAACTAAGATAACTATCTGAAATTTTACAGGTAGATTACTATAATATCTGAGCACCTACACATTTTTTTCAGCTGCCTAAAATGAAAATAAAAACTCCAACGAAAAACGTTCGATTTTTTTCGGTTAGGTTTTTTATAACCTGTGACCAAACTAATTAAACCTTTTGACTTCAAATTAAATATGTGGGTGTATTAAACGTTTACAAATGTAATGAGAGTAGCGGCACCACGATCAGTCGACTATTTACAACGAAAATGTACCTTTTATGCAAAAAACCGTGTTTTTTTCACCGATTTTTTCAGAAACCACCACAGCCTTAAAAATTAAGTTATTTAACTGCTAGAGGTCTGTAGCGGTTGGTAGGACTGGATATAGAAGGAAGGTTACATTATGATACTACTCTGTGCCCCGTTCGTTCTTTTAGGTCGTGACAATCGTATTATGTAAAAATTATGTGAATAAAGATTGAAGACAGTTCATTTTCTTCATCATTTCTTATTATGACGCCCTTCTACAATTCAGAAGTGGGATAGAGACTAATTTTTTTTAAAAATTGTGAATTTGCCGAACTCGAACACGTGTTGTGTTGTGCGGGTCTACGATGCCTCGGACGGTTGCCCAACTTAAGAATGCTTTGAATTCATTCGGACTGTCGACGAAAGGTAATAAAACAGAACTGATTACACGATTGAAGGAATACGAAGACCAAATTAATATGGAAGATGAACGGGAGATGGATCGAGAAAGGGAGCCGCGTCTGCCGCCCGCTTCGCGCATAAATTTCAGGGACATGGAAGGAGTTATCCCTGACTTTTTCGGCACGAGGGGTATTTCAGTCGAAAATTGGCTGGACGATATCGAGAGAAACGGAGAAGTTTTTGGCTGGACCCCCTTAGAGACGTTTTTAATTGCCAAAAAACACATCAAGGGTCCTGCACAGCTGTTTTTAGCAGGGGAGAAGGACCTGCGATCTTATGATGAATTGAAATCGGCATTGTTGGAAGAATTCGAAGTGAAACTTTCGCAGGCAGAGATTCACAAGTTGTTGGCAAACAAGAAGATGTCAAGTAATGATGACCCTTACGAATATTTATTGGCTATGAAGGAACTGGCTGCTAAAGGTCATGTAGATGATTCCTCGTTGATTCACCACGTCATCAACGGTATCAACGATTCGCCGGAGAGGAAACAAGTTTTGTACGGAGCGGATTCGCTTAAAGAATTTAAGGTAAAAATGAAAATATACATTCAGATGAAAAAGGATTCTAGATCGAGCAAGAATTACGATAAGAACCGTGAGAAAACATCGGAGCTTTCTGATAAATCGACCAAACTTAGTGAGAGGTCATCAGAATCTTCCGAGAAAGGCTCGAATACCTCTTCTTACCATCCTGCAGTACGTTGTTATAATTGTAATGGCAAGGGACATGTTGCAAATTCGTGCAAGAAACCAAAACGACCACCTGGGTCATGTTTCGAGTGTGGTTCGGTGGACCACAAAATTGCTGATTGTCCAAACAAAAGGCTGAATTGCTTATCTGAACAGCCTTTTTTGCTCAGTCGATGGAGACGATTGAGTTCATCGCAGACTCTTCCACCACACCATCGCTGACAACTTTGATTGATTCTGGGAGCCCCATCTCGTTGGTTCGCCTCAGCTGTGTTCCGGAGTTCGCTAAGATGCTGCCGCCACCCAAGACTGATTATGCGGGGATTAACCGGTCCTCCATACATATTATTGGTAATTTTATTTCTACCATTTGTATCCAAGGGATTTATGTAGATGTTAAGTTTCATGTGGTCCCAATTAACGCGATTCCATTTGCGGTAGTATTAGGTCGTGATTTTATCTATGACACCAATGGGATTGAGGTGGTTTTAAGTAAGTCAGTGGGGAAGTCTGGCATTAAAGTAATTCAAAAGACAGACCAATCCGTGTACGATAAGGATTCCTTACCTGACATTTTTAATATTAATATTTGCAGTATTTCGGACGGGAGTGATGTAAAAATTTGCGATAAACTCGATTTTGATGTTAAGAATAGGGTCAATTCCTTTATTAAGTCCTATGTTTCGGCACCTAAGCCAACTCTAAGTCCCTTAGACTTTGAAATGACAATTTCAACTGTCCATTCTCAGGCTTTTTATTTTCGGCCAAGGCGAATGTCGGTCGCTGAAAAATCTGCTGCTCGCGACATAATCGATGATCTTATTAAACAGGGTGTTGTTCGACCGAGCGACTCAGAATATAGTAGCCCGGTAGTAATGGTTAAAAAGAAGAGTGGTGATTACCGTCTTTGTGTTGATTACCGCGAGTTGAACAAAATTACACGGAAAAATAGATTTCCAATCCCGTTAGTAGATGACCATCTTGACTTATTAAGAGACAAAGCTTATTTTACGGCATTAGACTTGAAAAATGGTTATTACCATGTAAAAAAATGAATGAAGATTCCATCAAATATACTGGGTTCGTTTTGCCATTTGGGCATTTTGAGTTCACAAGAATGCCATTTGGGTTATGTAATGGGCCTTCAGTCTTCCAAAAATTTTTGTCGATGATTTTTAAACCCCTGATTGAAACCAATAGAATTTTAGTTTATTTTGATGACATCCTGATTGCGACTGCGACTGTCGAAGAACATTTAGAAATTTTGGAAGAAGTATTAAACCTTATGTCTGCTCATAATCTTGCTCTTAGGTTCGACAAGTGTAACTTCTTGGCTGAAGAAATAGTTTATCTGGGATACGTCATTGATAAAAACGGAATCAGGGCTAATCCTAGTAACGTGTCGACCATTCTTAATTACCCTGTACCTTCTAATGTTCATGAAGTACGACGATTTTTGGGTCTCGTGTCGTATTTTCGTCGTTTTATTAAAGGTTTTGCGAATATTGCGGCCCCATTGCATTCGTTACTGAAGAAGGACCAGGAATTTTGTTTTGGAAAGAATGAGGTAGAAGCTTTTGATGTTTTGCGGCATTCGTTAGTCATGGATCCTGTCCTAGCTATTTTCTCTCCTGAATTAGACACTCAGCTTCACTGTGATGCAAGCTCGCAAGGATTTGGTGCTGTTCTCATGCAAAGGCAAAAATCAGACAACAAATTTCATCCCGTTTTCTTTTTTAGCAAAAGAACATCGTTAGCTGAATCAAAATTTCACAGTTTTGAATTAGAGGCATTAGCAATTAAGTATGCGTTGGAGCGTTTCAGGCCTTATCTCCATGGATTAAAATTTACCATTGTGACTGATTGTCATGCGCTTAAACAGACGATGTCCAAACAAGACATTAACCCTCGGATTGCTAGGTGGTTTTTCTCATTTCAAGATTATGACTATTCCGTTGAACATCGATCCGCTGACCGCATGCAGCATGTAGATGCTCTTAGTCGCTCGATTATGATTCTCGATGACTCGCTTGAATGTGCGTTGAAGTCTAAACAGTCAATTGACTCAACCATTGTGGGAATTAGGGACTCTCTTGAAGTAGCTGAAAGGGATGATTTCGAATTGCGGAACGGCTTAGTTTACAAGAAAAGCGCTGATGGCGGGTTGAAGTTCTATGTACCAAGTGAGCTTATTCCATCGATCCTGAAGACTTATCATGAAGACATGGCCCACATCGGTGTGGATGAGACTGTTGAAGCTGTAAGTCGCTTGTATTGGTTCCCGAATATGAAATTTGTCGTTAAAACCTACATTTCGAATTGTTTGCAATGTATTTATTACTCTTCAGGATCTGGTAGACGTGAAGGGTTCCTCCATTCAATTCCTAAGGGAGATGTGCCGTTGCAGACGATTCACATAGACCATTATGGACCGCTCCCAATAACCTTCAGAAAGCACAAGTATGTTTTGGTTGTCGTCGATGGGTTTTCTAAATTTGTTCGTCTGTACCCCTGTAAAGCCACGACGAGTGAGGAGGCGATAAAACATTTATCTGACTTTTTCCGGTCTTATAGCCAACCTCAGCGTGTTATATCTGACCGCGGTTCTTGTTTTACATCGGATGCTTTTAAGAAATTTCTGGAAGACCAAGGAATAGTAGGTGTTTTGAATGCTACAGCAACTCCTAGGGCTAACGGCCAGGTCGAACGCATTAATCGCTCTATTACCCCTATGCTTAGTAAATTAAGTACTTCTTCTGCTGATTGGGATTTAAATTTGCATAGAGTGGAGTTTTCTTTAAACAATTCTCGACAGTGTTCCACTAAGTTTACCCCTTCGGAGTTATTGTTTGGTATGAATCAAAAGGGTATGGTTGATGATGAGTTGGGCCCTATGCTTTTTCGGGATGCCAATGGAGACCCACATTGTGACTTCGGTCGGATTAGGGATCTGGCAGCTAAGAATATTGTTGCCTCCCAGCAAAAAAATTCTGCCCTTTATGATAAAAAACGTAAACCGGTTCAGCCATATGCTGTCGGTGATCTAGTAGTCATAGCTAATCGGGATGTTACCCCGGGTGTGAACAAAAAACTTTTGCCAAAATTTAAGGGTCCTTATGAAATTAAGAAGGTGTTAGACAATGATAGGTTTGTGGTGGGGGATGTAGAAAATTGTCAGTTGGGAAGGAATCCTTATGAAGGTGTGATTTCTCCCGACCACATGAAACCTTACTTAAAATAGTTTTCTAGATTTTGTATTTTTTATTTTTATTTTCTCGTTGTTTTTTTTTTCTTCTTTTTTTTCTCAAGTTTATTAAATCGAATTTAGCGATTTCTATATTTCGATTTCTATAAAAGTAATTTCTTTTTTTTTCTCAAGTTTATTAAGTCGAATTTAGCGAATCAAATTTATAAAATTATGTTGCTCCTTGAGTCGTTTTTTTTTAAATTACTTGTATGTTAAGCTTAAGTTTAATAACGATTCTTATGTTTCATCGTTATGATTCTGTTATGATAAATAATGATTATGTTTTTGTTTTTTTTATTATTCAATGGTTATGCTATCTTATATTATGTATTGAGTTCAGTCTGTTTATGTCACAATGTTTTATGTCACTTACGTTAGATCTTTATGATTATGTTTGGTAAATAATAATTATGATTATGTTTGATGAATAATATTTATGCTTTTATTCAATCGTTAGGCCAACTTATATTATGCATTACATTCAGTCTGTTTATGTCACCAATCGAGGTCGATTGTCCTGTCAGGATTGGCCGAACTGTAGCGGTTGGTAGGACTGGATATAGAAGGAAGGTTACATTATGATACTACTCTGTGCCCCGTTCGTTCTTTTAGGTCGTGACAATCGTATTATGTAAAAATTATGTGAATAAAGATTAAAGACAGTTCATTTTCTTCATCATTTCTTATTATGACGCCCTTCTACAGGTCTTAAATTAAAGCTTAATAACTAATTAATAACATTCTCTGGAAAAGTACATTGATGCCATCGTTTGACTTATAAGAATTATGGCTTCTGATGGTGTGAAGCGTCCATAGTATTTCTGCATCCTAGACATCTGTCGATATAAGTCCTAAGGGAATAGATGATGATGAACTGCAACTTGCCTGTGGGACTTCTTGGAAAAACGGGAACTTCTTGGAATCCCTGCAGCCAATAAGGGAAATATGTTTTTTTCCCTTTGCATGGATAAGAATAGCCGCTTCCCCCATGTTGGACACATTAAAAGTTTTGTTGCAGACTTAACACATTGTTAACACATTGTGACGTTGTTCAACCACGACTTGTAGGAAGGATTTTCCATCCACTTAATGTTGAAGTGGCATTTGCCACTTCTGGGAGGGCTCATAATTAAAGCACACCGCTGAGTGTCACATGACATCACAGAATTTATACAACAACAATATTAAGAGCACTAATTAAGGTCAAAAATTTTACAAATCACAAATATTACGAACAAACGGCAGTCGACAAAGCATCAGCTAAGAAAACAAAAAGGTTATGTGAAAACAAAAGTCACGATGTTAGTGAAGAAACCGGTGTGCGTTGAGCCGACCCAATTCAATTGGAACGTAATCCGAATGGAGTAACGGACTAACGGCTCCACATTAGTGGATAAAATTAATTCTAATCTAGACAAGCGGTGAATTGATGCTATAATATCTTTGGTTTAAATAATGAAGAGTTTTTGAAAATTTTATAATTAATATTATGGCCGATCAAAAGACGACGCATCGTATTATACAGGAAAAAGAACTGTTCCTGAATCAAGTGATCTGTTCCTGAAACAGGCCCGTCATCGTAAACTTCACAGTAAACATTGGAGCAGCGACGCTGTCTAACGTCAGAATCTTTACCTTAACGGCTCCACATTGGTGGATAAAATTAATTCTAATCTAGACAAGCGGTGAATTGATACTATAATATCTTTGGTTTAAATTTTTTTTTAATGAAGAGTTTTTGAAAATTTTAGTTTTTAAAAGATCTCAATAGTGATGGACTAATTCCCTCCTGTTATATGACGTAAAATTAGGTAGATTCTTCTTCTTTTAGATATGTTTTTAGGTAAATTTTACAAAAGCCTACTACTTATTAAATTTAGAAAGAAAAAAAAATAGATAGAAAAGCAAATTTAAAATTGATTTCCAGATTTTTTCCAGAATATTACAATTTTAAATTCATGAGTTTTTCAAGAATCTGGAAAAATAAAATGAAATTCAAGTATTTTCCAGGTTTTCAAGGATGCGCACGAACCATGTAATTTGGAGTTGGGAGACCATGCAAGAATTCCAGTGAGTCGAACAGTTCAACGGGAGCCGAAATTTTTAACTTCAAAAACGTCTTTTATTTAGTTAACCATGAGTGCAGCCTTGGCAAGTAGACCAATCGACCTGAAATCTTGCACACTCCTTTTTTAATTCCCTGTGCAATGAAGCAGCTCAGACCAAAAAACTGAATTTTGAGGCCAATTTTGACCAGAACGTGGACCCGAAGTAGAAGCATTTTCAATTGGAACGTTCGATGCAGCGATTACGTTCAATAATGGGCGCCGGTAATACTCGAGTATAATATAATTTATACTTGAGCTTTTATACTTATAGCAGTTATAGCTAAGCTTATATAATTCTGTTTTTATTTTTATATTTACGTTAAGGAGCACATTGCTCATGCAAATTTTGTCCTTCAATTTTTGTAACTTGGTTTTTTACAATAAATAATGAAATCTAATCTATTCTGGTTTGTTACCACCAGAATATGGACTCTTGTGGAGTAGTGAATACAGAAGAAAACCTTGATTTCACCTCAAGTCCCAAACAAAAATTTTATTAAAAAATCATTTTGTCCGTTACTCCAACCGTTAAACAGCCGATGCCACGTTCAATAATGGGTATGCAGGTAATACTCAGGTATAATATAATTTATACTGGTTTGTGAATTTTTTTCCCCCCCCGGTGTATGTGTGTTGTATCACTGTTTTTAGGCATTCCCTGCATTTTTTGCACTCATGGAAAGCAGAACTCAAACGGACTATGAACCAATTCTTGCGATGTGTAGAGACCAGTTGAAATTAATGTGGGAACAAGCAACATATCACCGATTATAAAAATGGACTCAGTGTGCAATACATACAAGTAATATTCCCTGCATCTGCACTCCAAGGGTGCTTCTTTCATTCCACACAGGTAAAATTTTTCTTTCCTTTATATTTTATTTTACATTGTATTATATATAATACATATCTATTTTGTACATTCTGTATGTACATTTAAATTTACCATGTATCTTGTATGTACTTTTGCTTTTGTTTGATTGTTTCTTTTGGCTACTCCTGAACTAGACATTATATGCTTTTTAGACATTTTTTTTAATTAATTAAATTCGTGTGTGAAAGGGAACACATCAACACGGTGGCTATTTCTCTTATGACATTGATGAAATTTATTTAAAAATATATATATATATATATGTACATATGTACATGGTCATCGCATAACTGGAGCAATTTTGGCATGAGGTTGATGAAACTCTGTATTTAGGGCCTAAAAAAATTGAGAAGGAAACCCATTGAAAATGGCTTGAATCGAGCAAGCGGTTCTGGTACTTCGCTTAGGGCATAAAGGGCATTTTCGTGATTTTCTCGGAACCTGAAGGTTTGAGATGGTTGAAAATCGTGACGGAAGGTCCTAGGGGCCTCGGATCATAGTTAATAGCAGTTTAAATCTCAAAATCGGTTCTGGGACTTGGCTAAGGGGCCTAAATGGAATTTCGTGATTTCTTCGGTACCGGAAAGTTTGAGATGGTTGAAAATGGTGACGGAAATATATTATGGCCCGAGGACCATAGTAGAAAACAGTTGAAATCGCCTAAGCGGTTCTGAGAGTGACTCTCCTGAGGGAATTAAATGGAACTTCGTGATCTCAGAAAATAACAGCTGGAGATGGTCGAAATTGATCATAGGAGCTGCTCATGAACTGAGAAATCACATTTCACAAAAGATCAAGCCCGCATGCGAAGAATTTGAACTTTTGGCGGTGAAAATCACATGGTTTAATTGAAATATACTGAGCCATAGGCTTTGAAAATTTTTCGCTGATTTCTAGAGGAATTTAAGCTATTGTAGTCGGTGCGATGGAGGCTCCGGGCTCAGAGACCCATTTCATTATTTTACTGTGGCGAACCAGGACATCAAAGATAGGATTGGAGGGCGAAATCATTCGATCTTTTCGGAAGATGTCCATTAGAGAAAAGGACGTCGTTTGCTTCATGCAGCCGAAGATGTTTTGTGCTCCTCCACATGGGTTGGCATTGCATGTCGGTCGGAGTCTGACTTGTATGTGGTATTGGAGACCGCCCCCGGTGTATGTGTGTTTATTACTGTTTTTAGGCATTCCCTGCATTTTTTGCACTCATGGAACGCAGAACTCAAACGGACTAAGAACCAATTCTTGCGATGTGTAGAGAACAGTTGAACTTAATGTGGGAACAAACATATATCACCGACAACATATATCACCGATTATGAAAATGGACTCAGAAGTGCAATACATACAATTAATATTCCCTGCATCTGCACTCCAAGGGTGCTTCTTTCATTACACACAGGTAAAATTTGTGTCTCCTCAGATGTATTAAATAAAAAACTTATTCTAGAGTATTTGGAGAAGGGTTTTGCGGTTAGGTCTGCAGGGCCAAGTGAGAGAAGACCCGCAACTCTACTGTTTAGTAAAAATGGTACCTACACCAGATGAATTTATTTTAGTTATAATTTTTGATTATTATAAATAGGTACTAACTTATCTTTTTTTTTCTCTCTCCATCTTAAGATGATGGCTCTTCCATTTTTACCAGAAACATTAATAAGAGAGGGAGCGGAAGTAATAAGACGAGAAGCAGTAAACCGAGATATGGGAGTCCTATACCCGTTGATAAATTATGTACACAATCATTGGGTAACTCGAGTAACTACTCCTGAACTAGACATTAAATGCTCTGTAGGAGTTACAATTTCAATAACTAAATAAATAAATAATGTACATTTATTTTGTATAACTGGCTACCAAGCCGTGAATAATGATTATTATTATAATTATACATCGATAGCTGGTCACACGGGACTAAACGGTACGGACCGAAGTTCGAAAATAAAAAAATAAGGCTTCCCGCTCTAGAAAATGAATCTTGGACCTTAAATACGGAGGAGTGCATCTTGTAAACACCCTTGATAAAAATGTTCACATGTTTAGGTCTATTTTAAATTCTCCTCGAAAATAACATATTAATCCATCCGGGGTGTTTATGCATGTTATGTCGTCTTGATTTGCTTTTGCTTGCGCATGCATGCATTCTTAGCATGCGAGCAAATATTTTCAATGTACTTATGTAATTTAACATGAAGTAAATTTTCAATAATTTCTAAAAATTTAGTTAATTTGTGGGAGTTTTAGAACTTGTAAAACAACGAAATTATGTATGTACATAGTTCTTTTATTGAACGACGTTAACACGATGAAACACAGAGTAATATATATCCTAACGTCCAGAGAGGTAACTACCTAAGTGAATGTGAGGAACCGCTTACAGCGCTGCCATGCCAACTGTGCGCAAATTAAAATGGGAGGGAAATTCAAATAATGAAAAGTTTTTGGTTTACCGCTCCTCCTAAAAATTTATTGGTTTTATACTTTTTCGTTTTATCGTTTCTAATTACCGATAAAAAATTATTATTTTCATACTTTAAATAGTAATTGGGATTCATAAAAATACAAAATGTTTATACAACGAAATGAAACAATTTTTGTAGTATAAAAACATTTTTTTATTTTAAATATTTAAAAAAAAAATACAAAATGTACATGGTAACTTGTAATTCATAGCTTCGCTGAGGCTTAGAAGTCGAATCACAGACTTCATACTCTTCTTTTTTTTGCGACTTAGCTTCCGTTGCTATTCTCTAGTAACCATTCAACCCTGAAACAAACTTAAATTAGTTAAAATATCAAGTCATCGTCTTTATGACTCTCTTTTTTTTCGTCGTAGCTTCCGGCTTTCAATTTAGGAGGTTTATGTTATCCGCAAGCAACCATTCTTTCCTGAAACAAACTTATATTAGTTAAAATATCAAGTCATTGTCTTTTTGAATACTCTCCTTTTTTTTCGTCGTAGCTTCAAGCTTTTGATACTTCCGGGTTGTGCGTCCGTGTCCGGCCTCGCTGTCGTCATCGCCGTCGCTGTCGTCGTCGCCATCATCGTCGTTGTCTGAGAAATCTTCATCTTGATTTGCTGCAGGTGTTGGTACTCCTTCTAGAAATTCTCGGAGAGTATTAAGCAGTGGGGATGGGGATTCTTCAGGTTCGCAATTTGTGTTTACATGCTTATGGTCCCTAAATGCAAGACCATTGATCATCGCCGTTTTGAGGGCAGACATAAACTGAGTTGCAGAGGGGTTGACACAAGACCCACACTGAGACCTGACCACACCAAAAAGATTTTCTAATGGATCTTGGTTGACCCGCCGCAAGTCTAACCTATCTAGATGTGGAACTTCTTGTTTTAAAAGATCCCAGAGGAGGCGAAACCCTCTAAGTGTTCGGATCCAATTGCCTCAATCCCCAATACCCCACCAATGTGAGGTAAAGTCTACGGTGCGTTTTTTTTTTTACAAGTGGTATCCCCAGTAGGCCTAGTCCACTGCTCTAAATTGAAATTTTAAATAGTTTAATCGCTGATAAGCTCTGCCAAAAATAGTTGTTGGGAATGGTTTTTCATACCGTACACGCGCACTTGTTAAAAATCCACCAAGCTTAAAAAAAAAAAAAAAATGGTCAAAATCAGAGTGGCCTTTGTGGTACAAAGCTTTCAAATTTGCCTGATATGGATTTTTACTCGTTTTTCCAACTATGTTCAACTGAGGTCAAAATATTTGGTTCGTTGGCACGTCTTGAAATTCGTACAAATTATATAAATCAGTTCAAGGGTGTCAGAAAAATTATGCATAAAATAAATGAGTTGAGCTTTGGAGCTCGGTGCGTAAACACGTCGAAATAATGGGAAATCGAAATAATGCCAAAAAGTCGGCAACTGATCTGCCCTCACACCACGTGGTGGGGTCTGAGTATCGCGGTGAAGAGTACATTTTTGGTGATTCTTCCTCTGAGATAGAGCACTTGAACACGGTGAAATTTAGAGCATCAATGCAGAAGATCCTTATCAAAGCTCAAACGAAACTCGAAGTTTTTTCCATGAAAGTCGACACTATTGACCAAGAATTGTCAGAAAGTTCTGACGAGGAGATGGAGTATGAAGTTAAGAAGGTGATGGGAGGGTCAAGAAGGGTGGGAGAGGTGATGGGAAGGTCAAGAAGGGTGGGAGAGGTGATGGGAGGGTCAAGAAGGGTGGGAGAGGTGATGGGAGGGTCAAGAAGGGTAGGAGAGGTGATGGGAGGGTCAAGAAGGGTGGGAGAGGTGATGGGAGGGTCAAGAAGGTTGGGAGAGGTGATGGGAGGGCCCCCTTGGTGGCAATTCAAGATGCCCCTTATCAGGGGGATGCTTCTTATATAGGTTTGTAAGGATTCCAGAGATAAAGCTTTCACCATATTATAGGAACCTCCTTGCCTCACCCCCCTGGGATAGGAGGGTGAAACTACATTTTTTAATGCAAAACAGAAAACTAAAGGAATAATAAAAATAGACTATGAGAGGTCTTAAATTTCTTAACCTAGGGTCAAACTGACTTTTGATCTTTATCGGACATGACTTTGTCTGTGGTGCCGGCCGTCCGTCGCCTTTTTTCCGGAACACTTCACGGCCACAATTTTCATCCGATTTTCACGAAATTTTCACACAATCTTCTTTCGTGGTTATCTTGAAAGTGACGAGAGCGATTTTTGAAATTCGACAAAATGGCGGAGATATGTCTGTCTAAAGTTTGCAAAAATGTGCTACGGGCTTTCTACCGGTCCGATCTTCACCAAATTTTAACCAAATAATCTTCACGAGATCCCGATTAAATTTCATTAACTAATTAGGTAATTAATTATGTAATTAGGTAATTATGACTAATTAACTTAATTTTCTCATTTTCATAAAAGTATCACCAAATTCAAGTTATGATTGAAAAAAAAAATTTTTTTTTTCAAAAATTAAGTAATTAATTAACTAATTAGGTAATTATAATGTGTTTAAGTGAAATTAGTCCCATTTTCTTAAAATTGTCACCAAATTAAAGTTATGACTGAAAAAAAAATTTCCATAAATTAATTAATTAACTAATTAAATAATAATTGTAATGTGTTTGGGTGAAATTTATGGATCCCCCGAAATCTGTAGACCTTTGAGAAAGTTCGTGTCTCTGGGCAAGCTCCAGGACCAATACTTTTTTTAAATTTCGTTGATTTCTAAATGCCGAACTACTAATGTGCTCCAAAAAAATAATTTTCCAGATTTTTGATTTTTATTGTATAAATTAAAAAAAATCAAATTTGACTCCATTGGGAGTATCTTCAAAAAATATTAGAAAAAACGAGACCAAAAAATCGAAAATCGGTTCATAAGTTCGGGAGCAAATCGGAGAATAAGATTACCTACAACATTGACGTAGGCGAGAGAAAATGAGAATGGCGTTCATTGGAAGGGCCAACGGAAACCCGCTTTTAGTATTCTGCGAATATCTCCGGTTCTACTCAAAATTTTTTAACATTTTAAATTTCGTTGATTTCTAAATGCCGAACTACTAATGTGCTCCAAAAAAATAATTTTCCAGATTTTTGATTTTTATTGTATAAATTAAAAAAAATCAAATTTGACTCCATTGGGAGTATCTTCAAAAAATATTAGAAAAAACGAGACCAAAAAATCGAAAATCGGTTCATAAGTTCGGGAGCAAATCGGAGAATAAGATTACCTACAACATTGACGTAGGCGAGAGAAAATGAGAATGGCGTTCATTGGAACGGCCAACGGAAACCCGCTTTTAGTATTCTGCGAATATCTCCGGTTCTACTCAAAAATTTTTAACATTTTAAATTTCGTTGATTTCTAAATGCCGAACTACTAATGTGCTCCAAAAAAATAATTTTCCAGATTTTTGATTTTTATTGTATAAATTAAAAAAAATCAAATTTGACTCCATTGGGAGTATCTTCAAAAAATATTAGAAAAAACGAGACCAAAAAATTGAAAATCGGTTCATAAGTTTGGGAGCAAATCGGAGAATAAGATTACCTATTCTATTTTTTCTCCTGGCGAAATATGTTTAGGAGCACGCTGGTTGTTCGCCATTTTAATAAAACCGCAGCAAACCGAGATGGTTTCCGTAAATATTTGTATGGGAAACTTCTTATCCGACAGTGAGATTGGGTGGAAAAGGTGGACAAAGGAATTCTAAAAATAGACGCGATAAACGGAGCAATTAATTTACGGACTGACAGCGGAATAAGTTGACACAAAATCAGTGATTTCGATGTTTTAATTACGTCTGATTGAAAAAGGGTAGACACAGTTGGGCTAGTTTTAAAAAGACGTAGAAAATGGTGTACAATAATTTGTCGTACCTTCTAAACTTTTTTTTAGAGAAAATTAGGGAAACTAAAATTTTTAGGGAAATTATAAATGATATGCAAATTATTTAGGGCCACCCTTGCGGAGTTGGCCGAGGGTAAAGAGGGAATAAAAACCCGTTTTATAAAAATGATGGAGCCGGTTGAAAACTAAATTTCTAAAAATAGAATAGAATAACAAAGTCATTAATCATAGAGCGACAGCCGTTCCACGTGGTTATTTCAATCAAATTATTTCGATTTTCTAATTGCATCTAATCGGTATATGGATGTCGCCATTAGATTCCTTGTGAAAAAACATTCGAGAATATGTATAATATGTACTGAAAATTTATTAATTAACTCTAATTAATGTCGCCGTCGTCGGTATGCAAATTAGAAAAGATGGTGATAAAGAGCGGTAAAACAGGGGGTGAGGAAGGGATATGACGTCATTAGCCCCGAACTCAGCTTTCCGAAACCACTCGTACCGGCCGAGAGAGAGAGAGAGAAAATACGGAAATCCGCTAAAGAAATAAATAAATAAAAGAAACAAGTAACGAACCTAATGAAATTCAATGTTTTTTGTGGAGTATCTTTTTGGCGGGAAAAATCGTTGAATTGTTTTATAAATCCCAAGTTATAGGCCTGCCACTTCGATATACAAAATTTTCAACCAAGGGGCTGAACCGTGAACTACAATAAAATAAGTGTGAAAGTCAGCGGCATCTGTTGAGTAAAGTATGCGAACAGCTTTGCCTTTAACCCAGTCTTAATCAGCAAAATAGTTATCATATCATGATACCTTTGTTCAAGCTAGTTATTTTTAAGGCGGACTCCACTTGGACCTCCATCAAAGTCCTAGCTAGTCATTGGTGTAGATTGCAACTCAAACCTGATAAGCTTGTTGGGTTTCATGCTCAAGTCTGCTGTCGCCTTTCTTTTTAACGTTTATGTTACTTCTTCTCTCACCACTTGTTCAGCATTTAATTCCTCATGGTTGTCGTAACAGCAAAAAGAGCCACGACGCGAGTTGCCTACTTGGGTCACAATAGCTTTGAAATCTACGCGGACTACGGAGTTACCAAATTGGGTCAAAATAGCGTAACAATCCACGCAGAGCTGCCAACCTGAGTCAGAATAATCAAGCAGGGCTGCCAACCGTTGTCGCAACAGCACAAAGAGCCACGACGAGTAGCCCACTTGGATCAGAATCGCTTTGAAATACACGCGGTGTTACCAACTTGGGTCAGAACAGCGTAACGATCCACGCAGGATTGCCAACCTGGTTCATAATAATCAATCAGGGTTACCGACCGTTGTCTGAATAGCATAACGGTCCTCTCAGGGCTGCCAACCTGGGTCACAATAGCTTAAAGAACATGATTCTGACCCCAGTTGGCAACCCTAGGTCTAGGTCGTCTACGATGATCTAGGATGATTTTTTATTACCATTAATGTTTTATTCTCAGTGCATAATATGCTAAAATGCAATTTTTTTAAAAATAAATTTTAATACTTCAGGTAAAAAGGGTTTTATATGCTTGACCCCCACCCCGCCAAGTGAGCGGAAAAACGGGGGAGGATTAAAGTGAGCGGAAAAGTCACGGGCGGAAAAGTCACGACACCATTTACCCAGTTGGACTCTTTTGTGTAGTGCCTTTCATGGCAGAATTTACCCAGATCAATACGCTCGTCAGAAAGTGTTGGCAACATAACATTTTCTACCCTTTTTAAAGCAGAACAACCCTTTTTTTTTTTGACACTAGGGGCCAATGTTACGTCTAGTATGGACTTTAGCTGTCCTTTTGACTACATTTTGATTGTTTACGACTAAAAAAAAAGGCTTTTTTTTTTAAGGAAAAATATTCATCCAAGAACAGAAAAAATCTTAACGCTAGCGGCTCTCTCGACGACTCATTCACCTCTCGACGATCTGACTTCACCTCTCGACGACCTGACTTCGACAGCTTATGAATAACAATGATGAAATAGATAAAGATGCATTAATTGATGAAGATAACGAACGAGTAATTAATGACGACTGTTAAGGCCCAAAATTAGTTCATTTTAAATTTAATTTATTTTCCAAAAAATTGTGAAACTTCATTCTAAGAAGTCCCTGAGCGACCTTTGTACTTAATCGGAAAAACAAAACCTTCCCCTTCCCCTTCTTGAATCTCGGCCCTTCCATTAAAATTTAGTCTTGCTTCCAACGTGGCAGAGAACACCCCAATTTTGTGTCACAAACTATTTTCCCTCATCAAGTTTACATAAACTTTCTGTGATTTATACGTCATAAGTGAGTTCGCTCCACGACTCTACGACATTTTTTATGAATTTCGATCGTCGCATCATAAGTCTCCGCCTCGTCGACCCGTCGCTCTCCGCCGGCGGGCGTCTTCAGTTCCTTCGACTTCGGTCATCTCATCCGAAAAACCAGTTACTGGTGAAATAGCTGATCCGGAGCAGTTCTCATGAAATCATAACCCAAAGTCCAAGCAAACTTGCATGAGGTTTCAATTTTTTTTTCGTCGCTAACAATTAACACGTGGTTCCGTTGCTATAAAAAGTCTTATTTCGTTTTTTTCAACGATTTTACTACTTTTACTTCTTCAAAACTACTACAAACTACAACTTTTAACGATGGAAGAAATGAATGTCGAAATTGAAGATCCGGTTGAAGAACTCGACTTGGGAATCGACGAGGACGTCGATGTAAAAGAGGAGCCATTGCCACCAGCCAGGCATATTGTGCCGGAGATCGAGGTGGAATATGAAGGGTATGCGATTTCGAATCTGAAAGCTGTCAAGTTCGTAGCGGAACCTCAAATCAAATTAGAAGATATTGAGGACGTCGATATTAAAGAGGAGCCTTTGTTCAGCGGAGTATGGATCAAGAAAGAAATCCAGGAGGAAAATGAAGGGTCAAAGAAGGCAATAGCTTCTGCTAGTGAAGAAATCGTCGAACGCTATTCATGTGCTTCATGCTGGAAGGAATGCGCGAGTAAAAGCGGACTCAAAAACCACCTTCACATTCACAGCTGAGTCGATGGCCCTTATCCTCACAAATGCGAGCAGTGGAAGGAAGTCGAGGAGTGTGATGCCAAGTTTGAACGTCGATGCACTTTGGTTCGATAATGGTTCGATAATTCGTTCAGCCGAAAAGATACGTTGAAAAAAAAAACAGAGAAGAACCCATTCTCCAAAGAAGACTTATGATCGCCAAAACGTAAACTCCTTGAAAGGACCTTTGAAATGTGAAGAGAGTACCTTCCAAACTTTTGGGCTCGTATATGTTTGGGGGAGGTTCGGCCCTCTTCACCTTCCCGCTATTGCTGTCACGTTTCGCCAGGAAAGAGAAACAGCCTGGCTGTTTCTTTTCCTCGCGCTACGCGGCAAGTTTCGCCAGGAAAGAGAAACAGCCTGGCTGTTTCTTTTCCTCGCGCTACGCGGCAAGTTTCGCCGACTGGGAAAAGTTTCCCATAAATTCCGCTTCCCCTCCGATAGGTTGTCACCTTGGCGTGGTGGAGGGGCTCAGTAGCTGTGATGAAGTGTACGGGCTATAACAGATAGGGTTACCCATACTGGGAAGGCCGTACACTGAGCAGTGAAGCTAAGAACAACCAACCACCCAATCCAAGGTTGAACAGCGACGCCGAAGGATGCATGGCTAAGGGGGAGCTTAGTCCTTAGTTGCGAATTCTGGATACCGGGCGACCTCCAGTCTAAAGTAGCCTTCCCGCGGTATGGGGCTCTGCCGCGGGTGACCTCATACACCCCCAAAACAAAAACCAAAACGGACAAAAATACTTCTACCGTTCAACCAAAGGCTGAAAGGCCTCCACAAACTATTCCGGCGGAAACGCCGTCCCTTGAGGGAAACGGAAACGTTCCTGAAGGGACCACTCTTGATGTGGAGATGACGGAATTAGGGGAACTTTTAAAGAGCCCCGTTTCGTTCGTCTCGGCGTCAGAGGAAACAGGGGAGAACACGGAACCTTCCCCAAGGGGCGGAAACGACCCAGGGGAGGTTCAGGTGGAAGCCCCAAAAGATAAAGACAAGGATAAAAGCAAAGGTAAGCGTAAGGCGCTCGGAGGAGCGGCGAGGAAGCGGCGCAAGTGGCTTATTCGCCATGGCATGGAAGGGCGAGAAGCCACTATCCTGGCGCTTAAGCCGATTGGCTGCTCCCAACGCAAACCTGACCTACCGAAGAGGAAAAGGGAACCTGGAACCACCCCAGAGGCCCTCAAAAAGGTGAAGGAGGGTAACACCCCCCGAACCGAAAAGGGCCTAGGGGAGGCTAAGGGAGCCCGTTCCTTCAAGGAGGTCCTTTCGGGTGTCCGGATCGGTGTTATGAGGGATACCCATCCCACAGAGGAACTGGACAACCGTCAACTGACGGAGGTCCAGGAACTCATCCTAAGGCTGATCCGGCATCACCAAGGAGCTGAGGTAGCTCCACGCTTCCAGGGAGTCAGTTTCCGAAGTGGCTGGATGCTGATCAACTGTGTTGATCGGCAGACAGCTGACTGGGTTAAGGGCAACCTGGAAGCTGAAAAATGCTGGGAGGGCGGCCGCCTGAAGGTTGTTGAGGAGAAAGACTTCCCTCAGCAGCATTTGGCGCTGGCCTACCTCCCTCTATCCAAGGATGAGTCAAACGCGGCCATCCTTGAACTGATTAAGGGTCAAAATCCGGCCCTGTCAGTCGATAGGTGGAGAGTGGTGCAGAGAAGGGAGGAGGGCACCCTCACACACCTGACCCTTTCCGTAGATGACGTCTCAGCAAAATTGCTGGGAGGTGACGGAAGGATCTTTTATAAGTTCGGACGGGCAGCTGTCCGAATGAAGAAACGGATGGAGGGAGCGGGGAGACAGCAGGGGAATGAAGAGATGGAAGTGGATCCACCTAACGGTGGTGACACCTCCACTCCGAAGGCCCCCAACAGCCAACAACCGACTAACTCATCCGGGAAGGCGACTGAGAAAACCCAAGATAAGGGCAATTCACCTGCCCGATTGGGTAACTCAGTCGACCTAAGGAGCTATAGGCCCCCTTTAAGGGGTCCTAAGAGAGCTCCACAACTCTCCACTTCTCCAAGGGGAGGAAAAGGGAGCAAAGCGCAGCTTAACCCCGACATGCCCTCAAGAAAAGGGCCATGGGGGGGTCGTAAGCGGCGCTGAAGTTCCCATTCACCCCGGGAGATGGAGGCCCGCAAGATACGGTGTATCCAGGTAAATCTTCACCATTCTAAAGCGGCGTCGGCAGTGCTGACGCAGCAGATGGTGAGGAGTAACCTGGATATTGCATTTATACAGGAACCTTGGGTGTTGAAGGAAGAAGTTAAGGGGCTGGGCCTCCCCCAAGGTAAACTGATCTACAGTAAAAACAATGGAGGACTTTTCCCAAGGACCTCCATTCTAATAAAGAGCACAATTAAATACCTCTTTGTTCCAGAGTTTACTTCAAGGGACCTGACCACCGTCATTTTAGAGGGATCTACGGAGAGTGGGAACCAGAGGATACTCTGTTCCTCCGCCTACTTTCCAGGAGAGGAGGAGATCCCTCCACCGCTGATAAGGCAACTCGTCAGCTACTGCAGAGGGAAAAACCTACAATTCCTCATAGCCGGCGACGTCAACGCTCACCACCAGGTATGGGGCAGCACAGATACCAACGAAAGAGGTGAGTCACTTTTAGAATTTCTATGTGTAAACCGCATCGACTTCCTTAACCAAGGGACGGAACCTACCTTCATCACGTCGGTAAGGAGGGAGGTTCTGGACCTAACGCTTGCGAGTGGCTTCCTTGCAAGTAAAATTAAGGGATGGCATGTGTCAAAGGAAGCCTCCATGTCCGACCACCGACATATAAGGTTCGATATTGAGGCTAACCTTAGAATATCAGAAATATATAGAAACCCCAAAAACACCAACTGGGATCTCTTTAAAAGCCTGCTCAGTACAGGTCTGGAAGGGACAATTGCTCAGATCAATTCCGTCGATGACCTTGATTTGGCTGCCTGTCAGCTGAATCAAGGCATCATATCAGCCTTTGAAACCAGCTGTCCATTAAAGACCAAAAAGGACAATAAAAATGCCCTATGGTGGAATGGAGAGCTGGAGAGGCTGAGGACGGAAACGAGAAGAGCTTTCAATGGGGCCAAGAGGACTGGCTCATGGGAGCACTACAAAGTGACCCAGGCTACCTACAATAAGGCCCTACGAAAAGCAAAAGAAAGATCATGGAGGAAATTCTGCGATGAGATGGAGGACTTGTCAACCGCCAGTCGCATGCAGAGAATCCTCCGTAAAGGCCACACAAATCCAATGGGCCTACTACAAAAGGCGGATGGGAGTTACGCAGAGAACACCAGAGAGATGTTACAAGCTCTCCAAACTGCACACTTTGAAAATTCTGTCCCCTTCATAGAGAGCCAAACAGTCCTGGAAACGGATACAGTAACCGTCTGCTGTCAAGAAAGGAACAGGGCATATGCGCTCTCGGGGAGGATTTTCACTCCCAACAAAGTCAAATGGGCTATAAATAGTTTTAAGCCCTATAAGACTCCTGGAGGGGATGGTGTATGTCCAGCTTTCCTGCAAATAGGAGCGGACTACATTCTTCCCCGTCTTACCCAGCTGTGCAGGTACAGCTATACCTTTGGTCATATCCCACTTCCGTGGAGAGCGACCAATGTTGTATTTATACCCAAGGGAGGTAAAAGGGAAGACTCTCTCCCGAAATCATACCGCCCTATAAGCCTTACATCTTTCCAGCTAAAAGCGATGGAAAAGTTGATAGGCTTACACATCAGGGAAACTCACCTGAAAACTCTCCCGTTGAATCGGTTCCAGTATGCCTACCAAAAGGGCAAGTCCACGGACACTGCCCTCACTCAGCTAGTAGCCAAGCTGGAACATGCGATTGAACACAAGGAGATTGCAGTCGGGTGCTTCATGGATATCGAGGGGGCTTTTGACAACACATCCTTCGAATCCATAAGACAAGCAGCCATTGGAAGGGGAATAGAGACCCCTACAATTAGATGGATGGATGCAATGCTATCCAGTAGAATTGTCTCACTGCGATTGGGAGACGAAACGGCTACGATCAGACCTGAAAGGGGGTGTCCTCAGGGAGGAGTGCTGTCCCCCATTCTATGGCTCCTGGTTGTGGACGATCTACTAAACACCCTTAATGACAAAGGGTATGAGGCACAAGGATATGCTGACGACCTTGTGATCATTATTAGGGGCAAGTTTGATAGAACCATTTCGGATCTTCTGCAGAATGCCCTGAATGAAGTACAGCGGTGGTGTTTGGAAAAGGATCTTCGCATTAATCCGTCAAAAACCACAATTGTACCATTCACACGGAAGAGGAAATTTATGATTAAGCCTCCAACAGTCTTCGACAAGGTTGTGAACCTAAGTACAGAGGTAAAGTATCTGGGATTGGTATTCGACCAGAAACTGACGTGGAATCCTCACTTGAAGAATACGCTTGAAAAAGCCACCAGGGTCCTCTGGACCTGCAACAGATTTATGGGGAGGAACTGGGGGCTACTTCCCAAACTGACACTATGGCTCTATACGACCATTGTCAGGCCAATGGTCACCTACGCATCTCTTGCGTGGTGGCCAAAGGTAGAGGAGGTAACAACCCAAAAGGCCCTCTCCAAGATCCAAAGGTTAGCCTGCCTAAGTTCGACTGGAGCTATGCGGACCTGCCCCACAGCGGCCATGGAGAGGATACTAAATCTGCCGCCACTCCACATCTTCATCAAGAAAATAGCGGCGGAAACCTCTCTAAGGCTAGGGGAAGGGGGGCTGGCCGGGAGAACTAGGTCAGGAAAAATACTTGAAGAAGTTACCATCTCAGAAATGGTAAGAATGGTCAGGGATAGTCAAACCTCGAGTATTGACTTCGACAGACCATTCAAAACTGTGATATACACACGGGAGTACTGGCACAACACAAGGCCTACCTTCCGAGAAGGCACTCTTCTGTGGTACACTGACGGCTCGAGGATGGCGGAGAGCACCGGGATAGGAGTAAAGGGACCAAATTTTGCCCTCTCCGGATCCCTAGGGAGCACTCCAACCATTTTTCAAGCCGAAGTGCATGCCATAGAGGTGTGCGCCCTCGTTAATAACCGTAAGGGTATTAAAGGGGCCAACATAGTTATATGCTCGGACAGCCAGGCCGCAATAAAAGCCTTAACGGCTTTTGAGGTTACCTCAAAACTAGTGGAAGACTGTATCCGAGCCTTGAAAACTCTAGGTAGACACAACAGGGTAACCCTGATGTGGGTACCTGGACACACAGGGATTCAGGGGAACGAAATTGCAGACAAACTTGCAAAGAGAGGTTCCCTAACTCCCTTCACCGGACCCACTCCCTTCTGTGGGCTTGCAAAAGCCCTGGTAAAGGGGGAAGTAAACAAGTGGGTCGAACAACGTTTCCAAAAGCATTGGAGGGAAGTCAAAGGCCTAAGGCAATCAAAAAGGCTCATAGACTCCTTCCCAATAAATGCAAAACAAACCCTCACTCTAAACCGACAAGACCTAAGACTCTTAACAGGCATACTGACAGGACACCATCCTGTCAGATATCACCTGAAGAAAATAGGGATTGCTACCGACGACCGCTGCAGGTTGTGCGGAATAAGTTTAGAGACAACTGAACACCTTCTCTGCGAGTGCGAAGCACTCGCAAGGAGACGCTTCGACCACTTTGGGAAAGCTCTCCTCACGCTGGCGGACGTTAAGGAAGCCGCCTTCTGGAAACTGATGCAGTTCATAAAGAACATTCCGGTTTCCAGAACAACCCCCTGGAGTAGAGGCAGCACAATAGACCCCATAGGTTTAAGTGCGCAGAGGCCGCAAGGACTCACCTCCGGAAAAAAAAATAAATAAAATAAATAAATAAATAAATTCCGCTTTCTTGGACGAATCCATGCTTCAGTGGTTTTTATGAGAGACTGACGAGTGATTATTTGGGTGACCAGGTATCCGGAGGGGTAGGAGCCTTTCTCTTTTTTCTGCCCTTCTCTTTTTCCACCAATCAAAACGCTGAAAAGCAGGTACTCCGAAGGGTAGGCGCTTATGACGTAAACCCCCTTCTCTTTTTTCCATCCCGAACCCCACTACTGAATTTTCCGAAATAAATACTTATTAGCAAGTATTTTCTAAATTGTCCACAGTTTTTTTAAGTAAATATAACGGGTGTTTGTGACATAAATGGCTAAAATAAGGATCAAAAATTTAGTAAACGCCCGCAAACCGCATCTCTCAATCCCTTACCGTTTTCGAGTTATGAATTTTTCGGCATTTTTCGAAAAAAAAGTTCATTTATGCGTATCAAAACTTCGAAATGCGTGGATCAAACTTAATTTAAAAAAAATTATTTATGCAATAAAAAAAATAAATAAATAAAATAAAGAATAACCATTGCAATAATCGAAGAAATGACATTATCTGAATCACTTGGCAATCACCTCTACTACCTAGAAACCGCTTAAACCGTATGCCAATGGCATTTTAATTTCTTTTAATCTCTGAAGCATAAGCAAAGTAGAATTCCACCTAGTGGCTACGTCCAACTTCACCTTTAAAGGAGGCAAGTTGAGTACATTTTGACATTTTGTCAATTCTCCACTAGCCACGGTACTTGATTTGAAGTGAGACGAAATCGCTTTGCATTTTGAACGAATGCCGTCGAAGTCTACCAATAGTTGCGATTCCATCGTGTCCTTAACCGCCAAGTTTAGAGTATGGGCAATGCAGCCCACGTGCTTTCGCCCTAACATGTTAACGGCGGATTTCATAGTACTCTCGTTGTCCGTGATTACCGCGAATAATTTATTACTTATCCCCCATTTCGTCGCCATACTTCGAAGGCCATTAGCAACATGGATCGCGTCTTTTTTTTCTGGCAATTGCATGCATTCTAGAAAAATAGCATGCAATTTCCCTTCTGCCACGAAGTGACTAGTAAAGGATAAAAAGCTTTGCGAGTTAAGACTGGGTTAAAGGCAAAGCTGTTCGCATACTTTACTCAACAGATGCCGCTGACTTTCACACTTATTTTATTGTAGTTCACGGTTCAGCCCCTTGGTTGAAAATTTTGTATATCGAAGTGGCAGGCCTATAACTTGGGATTTATAAAACAATTCAACGATTTTTCCCGCCAAAAAGATACTCCACAAAAAACATTGAATTTCATTAGGTTCATTACTTGTTTCTTTTATTTATTTATTTCTTTAGCGGATTTCCGTATTTTCTCGCTCTCTCTCTCTCGGCCGGTACGAGTGGTTTCGGAAAGCTGAGTTCGGGGCTAATGACGTCATATCCCTTCCTCACCCCCTGTTTTACCGCTCTTTATCACCATCTTTTAGTACTTGGTTTTCACAGAGCTGAATATCGGGCTCAATGACGTCACTTCTCTACCCCTCCCGTCTTCTCAATTCACCCTAATTTGCATATCATCGGTGCCAACTTTAATTACCTTATAATTGACTGATTAAAACGAATTTCACATCATCTTTCACGTCTTTTTACGAGGAAGACAATGGTGACATCCTTTTTGATTTTAGATGTAACTAAAAATTAATATTATTTTAAATTAAAACACGTGATTCAGCTGTCACACAGATTTGATGAATGGGTTTGTTTACCGAGTCTATTTTTAGAAATTCCTTTTTCACCCCTCACATTCTTTTTAAAAGGGGGTTTCTTTTAGTTTTGAATCTCGTCTCCCCTTCGAGTATTTTCTTCTTTCCCGACCGGCCGGCCGGCATCACGGCGGGGGATTTGCACCCGTATTGCTAGGCCATTTTATTAGCGGATTTTTTTAAATATAAGTGTGATATATCAAATTTCTTAGAATTCCTCGAATATTACATTAGTGCTTATCATTTTAATGAAAAATTAATAAAAATTAAACATTGTCCTATGAAGTTAATATTTGGCATACAAATAGAGGGTGGCACAAGTGTCACAAAAAAATTAACCCCCCACCACCCCTCTCGTCCATTATGCAAGTGGGGGCGGTTTTCTTGGAAACGGTTGGGTTTTTTGGGTGCATAAAACCCCTTTAAAAAACCCCCCCAAAGAGGGAGGATTTACCTTTTTACTAAATTATCCAAGTCTAAAATTTACAAAATTTGACCTTGGAAGGTCAAAAAACCAAATTTAGCCATTTTGGACTCAAACGTTACCAAAGTTAGTGTAAATTTTCTGGATGGCCAGAAAGTGAAAGATTTGGATTAATATCCTTTCCAACGCACCCCCCCCCCTACCAATACTATCCAACAAGCACTACTGAATCTATAATGTGTTTTTAAAGTCGATTGATTCAAATAATTATTGTACCTATTTGATGGCAATCAGATAAGCGTGGTAGAGGGCCTAGCTGGAGGCTCTCTACCAGTGTTGCTAGGCCATTTATATCAAAATAATGTTTTCGTTTACTGGTGAGATTATTTCTAAGAAAATTATACCGAAACTAGCGAAAACAAAAACTATTGATTTTTTTGGGTGAAAAATACGACAGCGACCTATATTTTTCATTTTCACTATACGAATTTTTTTTCTTAACAATTAAATCTAAACTTTAGGAAATACATCCCTAACCCCGCCTAACCATCGTCGATACACACGCTAAGGTACTTAGGTACTTGTAGTAGGTGGTAACTACTGATTGCCATACATCCAAGGTATCTGCAATACCTAGGAGGTACGTACGTAAACACGGAGATCACGATTTCGCTTTAATTGGTGTTTATTTGATTGAAATAGTCATCAAATTATGATTATTCGCTCAATTTGTCTTTTTTAATATTTTTAATTATTTTGGAGAGAATTTGGGCCTAGTAAGAGTCAAAAATCTAAATTTGAACAAGATAGTAAACAAAAATTGATAGTCACCTAATCGATTGTGTGAGCGGGAATTTTTGAATCTACAGAACAAAAAATTTCGTCTGCTTAAGGGGGGGTTCGAAAAAAATTTTTCGTCCAGTTAAACGCTACAAGCGGCTACGGTGAGAACCTTTCGGAAGAAATCTGTCGGAAGAAAAAGGAACCAATCGAGCCCTGTGTCATCCCATAGGCCATAAGTTTTCGTTTCGTTTCGAGGGGTTCCGTAGTCGATTTTTCAGAGTTGGCCCTAGAAAGGGCCAGTGAAATACGAGAGGCTACGGTCCCGACGTTTACGCCCTACCGGGTACTTCGTGAGTGTGCGCGACACACGTAAGCACCTTTCGAACGCAGCCGTAGGGGTGCGAAGACTCCCTCGCGTAGTAGAGAAGGGAGAGGGAGGAACCCTGCTGAGAACGGCCGTCTTACCGGGACCGCTCAATCGTAAAATACAAAAGAGGCGGCCCTTTCGTACGGGGTTCGGAGCGAGGTGAGAGAGGGTTCGGCTTTCTCGGTTGGGGTGTAACCGAGAAGGTGCGAAGAGACTCGAAGGCGATGCTAATTCTCGAAAGGGCCGAGAATTCAGTGAGCTTCGAGGGGTCCGATTTCTTGAACGGCTTGGCGTGTAGAGCTGCGGTCTAGGAGCGGGCAAGCGAGTTCTTCAAGGCGGACGGCAATAAGTTTTCTCTTCGTATTCCTTTCTTCGCAGTCAGATAGTGATCGTTTGAAGTTTTAATAAAAACTGATTAAACTGGCGAGTGCCCTCGCGTTTATATATGTTTCGAGGGTAGGTATGGAGGGGATATTGAGCAGCCAATGAGAGGAATGAGAGGTAGGGATTGGCTGAGGAGTTTCGCGCGAGGACACTCTGTATATTTACATTTTTATTTTATAAATTTACAATTTTTACACTGCGATCTAGTGGACAAGATGCCTTTTGACTTCTTCGGTGGAGATCCGAGAGGAGCCGCCACATGACTCCCCCCAAAAGGCGTCGGTCTAGATGTCGAAGTGTACCGTCTTCTTCACTGTCCGTCCAGACCGAGTGACGAGTGGTGGAGCTGCGTCATGAGGTGGGAGGCGCGAAGTCAGTTCTGGAGAAAGCGATTCTGGAGCCGTGTTGTCCGTTGTTCCGAAGTCCTGTTCGATGTGGGCTGGTTTGACCTTGTCGACCGAGAGGGTTGTCTCCCTGTCCGGGAGTTGAATTCGAATCGTTTTTTCAGTCCGGGCAAGGACTCTGTAGGGTCCCTCGTACGGCGGCGTCAGCGATCGCTTCAGTCCTTCGACTTTTACGAAGACGTGGCTGCAGGATTGTAGCTCCTTGGGGACGAATGTCTTCGTATTCGCTGATCTTGGCGGGGTTGGTCGAAGGGCTGCCATACTGTCTTGTAGTTGACGTAAGAATTCCTCTTTATCCGCCGGAGCTTCTGAAGTCACTACTAGATCGCCTGGTAGTCGTAAGGTGGCCCCATACACCATCAGAGCCGGCGAGCGGTTGTCGTCATTCAGGGTTGAGCGGAGGCCGAGCAAGACGATTGGGAGGTGTCGTGTCCAGCTGGCGTGTGCACTGCGTGCGATGAGAGCCGTCTTTAGCGTCCTGTGAAAACGTTCCACTTGGCCGTTGGCCTGTGGATGATATGGGGTCGTCCTTATCCGCTCGATTCCGAGTAGTTCCGAGAGTCGATTGAAGAGGTTCGACTCGAACTGGCGGCCCTGGTCCGTGGTAAGCCGCCGTGGAGTGCCAAACCGGGAGATCCAGTGATCTATGAAGGCTCTGGCGACGGTTTCGGCTGTGACGTCAGGGATGGGGACTGCTTCTGGCCATCTAGTAAAACGGTCGACCATCGTAAGGCAGTACTGCATACTCTCAGATGTCGGAAGAGGTCCAATTAGGTCGATGTGGACGTGATCGAATCGTCCAGACGGCTGGAACACTCCAAGAGGCGAAATGGTGTGCCGGGAGATCTTGGCCTTCTGGCAGGCCGTGCATGATCTGGCCCACTTCCCGATGTCCGCGTTCATTCCGGGCCAAAAGTAGCGTTGTTTGACCATCCTCCGGCTGGCTCGAACTCCAGGGTGGCTTGGGGAGTGGATCCGGTTGAATGCTGCTCGTCGGAAAGCTGTAGGCAGATAAGGCCGAGGTGGGTCCGACGACGTTTCGCAGATTATGTCCGTGAGTGATCCGGGAACGGTGATCTTTTGTAAGTGGAAGGATTCCCCAGAAGGCAGACTTTGTTGGTCTTCTTCTTCCTGCTGGGCTTTGGCCAGGTCGTCCCAAGTGGATGTGTCCAATTCTTCTATCCGGGATAGGGCGTCGGCCACAGGGTTGTCTTCTCCTTTTATATGCGAGATGTCGGTAGAAAATTGGGCGATGAAGTTCAGATAACGAGTCCTTATCGGCGAGGCTTCAGCTGAGGTCTTAGCGAAAGCGAAAGTCAGCGGCTTGTGATCGGTCCTGATCTTGAAATTTCGGCCTTCCAAAAGAGGTCGAAAATGTCGCACTGCCATGTAAATCGCAAGGAGTTCCCGGTCGTAGGTAGAATATTTTTGTTGAGCCGGGGATAGCGCCTTGGAAAAGAATCCAAGAGGCACCCAGTAGTTTTCTACGCGTTGCTGTAGTACTGCTCCCATGCCGATATCCGATGCATCGCAGTCAAGGGCGATTTCAACGTTTGGTGCTGGGTGACCGAGGCGGATGGCGTTCAGTAAGGCTTCCTTAGTTCTGTCGAACGCTTGGGTAGACTCCGCAGTCCAGAGGACCGGCCGTTTGTCGTTTTTTGTGCTGCCTTTGAGGTACTGGTTCAGAGGCCGTTGAACCTCGGCAGCGTGTGGCAGGCAGCGTCTGTAAAAGTTGGTCATCGCTAGAAACCGACGAAGATCTCGAATCGTAGAAGGTTTCGGGTACGAAGTGAGGGCGTCTACTTTGGATCGGAGCGGTGCAATACCATCCTTATTCACGTTGTAACCCAGGAACGTCACTTCGTCCTGGCCGAAGACGCATTTGTTGACTTTCAGAGATAGGCCGTGAGTTTGGAGGCGTCGAAGGACTTCTCGGAGATGACTTCTGTGCTCTTCTTCCGAAGAGGAAGCGACTAGCACATCGTCAATATAGGCGAAAACGAAAGGCAGGTCACGAAAGATGGAGTCCATGAACCTCTGGAACGTCTGCGCTGCGTTTCGAAGTCCGAAACACATTCGAGTAAACTCGAAGAGTCCGAAAGGCGTTATGATCGCTGTCTTCGGGATGTCGCTTTCCGCAATTGGGATCTGGAAATATGCTCGCTCCAAGTCCAGAGTAGAGTAAATTCTCGTCCCGTGGAGATGGATGTTTAGGTCGCTGATATTGGGAACGCCGTATTTATCAGGCGTTGTCCTTTCGTTGAGTCGGCGGTAATCCCCGCAGGGACGTATAGAGCCGTCAGGCTTCTTGACGATGTGGAGTGGGCTGGCCCACTGACTTTTGGAAGGCCTGCAGATTCCTTCTTCCATCATCCTTGCGAATTCTTGCTTCGCAGCGTCGAATTTCTCAGGTGGAAGACGTCGGGCTTTCGCAGCAACTGGGCGACCTGTCGTTTCTATAAAATGTTCCACGTCGTGTTTTATTTGTCCGGTCGCAAATGCAGGTCTGGTGACATCTTGATATTCATTAAGAATATCGGAGAATTGATGGTTGACCGGTATCGTGCTGAGGACTTCAATGCTGGCGAGCCCTGTGTTTCCTTTGGAAACAAGGCGAGTTTCTCGATCGGTGATGCTTTTCCCACGAAGGTCAATAATAAGGCCGTGGTGGGTCAAAAGATCAGCCCCTATGATAGGCTTCTTCACGTCTGCGACGATAAAGTTCCAGCGATAGGTCCGGCGAAGTCCCAAGTCGAGGACGAGTGTCTTCGTGCCATAGGTAGGAATCGGAGTGCCGTTTGCGGCGAAGAGAACTTGGTCGTCTCGTGGTATTGATCCAGGTTGTCGGGGTATAACAGAAACAGCAGCGCCAGTGTCGATTAGAAATGTCATTCGAGTGAGGTTGTCGGTAAAAAAGAGACGGGCCGAGATCGAGGCAATGTCGTCGGCAGACTCAGCCCGTGGAGCCGCCGGCATGATTAGTTTTTTGGGGCTTTGAGGCAAGGCGTGGTGCATTTGAATGCCTTGTCACCAAAGCGCCTGTGATAGAAGCATATTCCGGATTCATCTGTTTTTGCCGGGGTCTGATCTCGTTTTTTGGAAGATGATCTTGACCGGCTTCGTCCGCGAGGTTTACCAAGGTCTTCGAGTCGTCGTGTAAGCTCAGCTACTTGTTTACTGAGCTCGGCAATGGCGCCGGCGTCTTGGTTTTTCGATATCGGGTCGGAAAGGCGTTGTTCGACGGCGTAGATCGGAGATGGTTCGACTTCGGCGATTTTGTCAGCAGTCATGGCTAACTTATCTAAGTCTTGGGTGTCGACAGTAGCTAGGATTTCTTGTATTCGTTTCGGCAAAGCTCGCAGCCATAAATTTCGGAGGACTGCGTCATTAACCAATGTTCCCGCCGTCTGTCGCATGCTGCGAAGGTATTGAGAAGGTTTTTCGTCGCCAATGGTCTTGTTCTCGAGAAGGGATTTAACTTTGGAACTGGCACTTTCTTCAAAAGTGTTGACAAGTCGGGTCTTTAATCGTTCGTAAGGGTTTTCTCCCGGTGCCCGGACGATATCGGCGACTTGGCGGAGCTGACTCAATTCCAAGTGGGCAACCACTAATTGGTATTTCGAGATACTTGATGTAATTCTGGCTGTCGCAAATACTGCTTCTATCTGGTGGAACCATAAGTCGGGATCAGATTTCCAGAAGTTCGGAATTTTCGGGGCTGGGCCGACGGCGAGTACTTGTGGAGACGGAATTTCTTCTGGGACACCACCCGGAGGAGGGTCATTTCGGACCACATTTTGTGGTGGATCGCCAGCGGGTGGGTCCTGTGGAGGCTGCTGCTGCTGTTGGTTGTCAGACATAATGTGTTCTAACGATGGGGTCACCAGTTATCGGGGTTCCGTAGTCGATTTTTCAGAGTTGGCCCTAGAAAGGGCCAGTGAAATACGAGAGGCTACGGTCCCGACGTTTACGCCCTACCGGGTACTTCGTGAGTGTGCACGACACACGTAAGCACCTTTCGAACGCAGCCGTAGGGGTGCGAAGACTCCCTCGCGTAGTAGAGAAGGGAGAGGGAGGAACCCTGCTGAGAACGGCCGTCTTACCGGGACCGCTCAATCGTAAAATACAAAAGAGGCGGCCCTTTCGTACGGGGTTCGGAGCGAGGTGAGAGAGGGTTCGGCTTTCTCGGTTGGGGTGTAACCGAGAAGGTGCGAAGAGACTCGAAGGCGATGCTAATTCTCGAAAGGGCCGAGAATTCAGTGAGCTTCGAGGGGTCCGATTTCTTGAACGGCTTGGCGTGTAGAGCTGCGGTCTAGGAGCGGGCAAGCGAGTTCTTCAAGGCGGACGGCAATAAGTTTTCTCTTCGTATTCCTCTCTTCGCAGTCAGATAGTGATCGTTTGAAGTTTTAATAAAAACTGATTAAAATGGCGAGTGCCCTCGCGTTTATATATGTTTTGAGGGTAGGTATGGAGGGGATATTGAGCAGCCAATGAGAGGAATGAGAGGTAGGGATTGGCTGAGGAGTTTCGCGCGAGGACACTCTGTATATTTACATTTTTATTTTATAAATTTACAATTTTTACACTGCGATCTAGTGGACAAGATGCCTTTTGACTTCTTCGGTGGAGATCCGAGAGGAGCCGCCACAGGGGGGTTCGAAAAAAATTTTTCCTCAGTTAAACGCTACAAGCGGCTACGGTGAGAACCTTTCGGAAGAAATCTGTCGGAAGAAAAAGGAACCAATCGAGCCCTGTGTCATCCCATAGGCCATAAGTTTTCGTTTCGTTTCGAGAGAGAGGGGGCTACCGGGAGGGAGTGAGAGAGAACTGAGAAGGGCGTTCAAGGTCACAGTTTCACCCTCTTATCGCATTTCGACATCTAAATAATTGTTTCTGTATCCGAGGCGTCACGTGTTTTTACAACCTAATTTCCAAAAATTGTTTTTAGCGGATTCCCGTAGGAAAGTAGGCTATTTTTATTTTATAATTTTGAATTTATACTCGGTTAAAAAAAATAGTTACCTAAAAATAAATACCTAGTTACTTAAAAATTAAATACAATTTTATAACACAGAAGAGGATCATCGAGATTTCTGATCGAAGACGATTTTTTCTCCCCGACATTGTTTGTTCTTATTTTTTCAACAACCTGATTAACCACAAAAAAGTCCCCTACCGAAACCCGTAGGGAAAAGTGTCTAGAGCGTTTTTAAGGTGATTTTTTTCGTTTTTTTCTGCAATATCTCGAACACCGTTAGTCGTAGGTGAAATAATTTTTAGTACAAAATTAAAGTTAATTAAATTTTCTATAATTTTGAGCTAATATGATTTTTTCTAGGACTAAACGTTTCTGAGCTACGAGGTCGCAAAAAAACCGGGGTTTCTATTTTGACCTCTAAAGGACAGAAGACGTCATTTAATCAAAAAAGTGTACTTAATAAAAATTGTAGAGAATGTAATTACCTTTAAAAAACGACTCTCAAAAAGCAATTAACAATCAATAGGCAGGGGTGGGGGTAAATTTCAAAAAATTTCATTCAAAAATTGAAATTTCAAAACATTTCATAAAAACAAAATTAAAGAGTATTAAATTTGCTACAAATTTGACCTAGTAAGATTTTTTGTAGGACCAAACGTATCTGAGCTACGAGGCGACAGATCCTTTTGGGGTTAAAATTGTGTTTTTGAAATTTACCCCCACCTCTGCCTATCGATCGTTAATTATTGCTTTTTGAGAGTGGGTTTTTAAAGGTAATTAAATTCTCTACAACTTTTATTATGTACACTTTTTTGATTAGATGACGTCTTCTGTCCTTTAGAGGTCAAAATAGAAAATTCCGTTTTTTTTTGCGACCTCGTAGCTCAGAAACGTTTGGTCCTTCGAAAAAATCATATTAGCTCAAAATTATAGAAAATTTAATTATCTTTAATTTTGTACTAAAAATTATTTCACCTACGACTAACGGTTTTCGAGATATTGCACAAAAAAAAAATCACCATAAAAACGCTCTAGACGCCAATCCTCACAGGTTTCGGTAGGGGACTTATCCCTACAAATTTCCGTAGATAAACAAAATACCTACCTTATTTTTTAGGCAGATTTTACGCCCCCGGCTTAGATTCTCCAATCCCCAGGGGGGTGAGGCATGGGGGCTCTTATAGTACTATGATGTGGAATAAGAGCTAAAATAAAATTAAAAAAAAAAATTGACTGGACTATAGAGGGTGAAAGATGTGTTGAACAGCAATCCCAACTTTGATTTTAAAATTGCGGGAATTTCAGGCGCGAGTGGGTGACGGGCGCGGAATGGGGGGGATCAGTTGCCACGCTTTACCCTCCTTTCTAGAGGGTGAAAGAAATTTTCTCTCTCCCACTCTCTCTCTCTCTCTATGGATGAGTAAAATAATTTCAGTCAACGCACAAATTTGGTGATGCGATAGTTGTTTAAAATTTTAAATTCGTAAAACGCCAGAGGCGGATCGAGGAATTTGCTGGGAGGGGGGGAGGGTTCACTAAAAATCACATCCCCTCGGTAGTCCGATTTAAAAATTTCCTTCGAGGATCGGTGCTACCAACTAAATTAAGCTTTCCTGCCAAATTTCAGCCTGGTCGCATTAGTAGTTTATCCGGTAGTACGTTTTTTCTGCCCCCGGTGGTGATCATTTTTCGAGATCTCCGCCCCCGGTCGTCAGATTTGAAAATTTCCTTCGAGGATCGGTGCAACCAACTAAAATATGCATCCCTGCCAAATTTCAGCCCGGTCGCATCAGTAGTTTGTCTGGAAGTACGCTTTTAACTTTCTCAAAGAGAAGTTATTGTATTTCTTTGGTCTAACTAATAAAATCATTTTTTCATTCAATCATTCAAATCGTTTTATCACAATGAATTGGTAAAATATTAGAAAAATAAAGATTTTATAAGTAAAAAATAGCCTACTTTCCTACGGAAATCCGCTAAAAAAATAAAAAGAGATGAGGGAAAAACTAAAAATCCCCGTCTCAGTAAAAGAGCAACACTGTTTATAAAAAGAGGGATTCTTATGGGGTGTTCACTTCGCCTCAGCTGTACACGACGCGAGCGCCGTGGGAAAAGGCTGAAGTTTTGAGGACCCCTCTAAAGCGCGCCTTTTATGAAAATCGCATATCGTTCTTGCCAAATCTCCGCTACTGTAATTAATTTTTTTTTGCGAAATTTTGTTTTTGAGTCCATAATCGTGTCCTTCTTATGCAACGCTCCTTAGATTTTTGAAATTTTGATTTTTGCATTTCTAAAAAATAGAAAAAAAGAATTTATCAAAAAGTTAAGGAGCACTGCAATTGTAGGTCCTAATTCTAGAAAGATTCCAAAAAACCGCGCAAAAAAATTTCAATTACAGCGCCCGCAATTTGGCAAGAACGAAAAAATGGCGATTTGAACCCCCCCTTAATGAATTTTTATAATTTCCAAGTGATTAATATCATTTATTAACCCTTAATTAATGAAGAAATAATCAATAAAATCCTTTATTGATGGTTTAAAAGCAGTATTTACAGTTTTAATCAAGATTTTTTAAAAAAAATGACCTATACGAAAGTTGCGGGCCAGAAACTGATATCCTACCCCGACTTTATTGAGGAATCATTTTTCAAAAGAAAGTTTAATATTCGAAGATTCTAGGGTCAAAAAAGCATTATAATATCCAATAATTAAGATGAATTAAAGATTCTCCCGTTAAAATGACGTCACACCCCCTTGCCTTCTTTAATTTGCATATCATACTTGTATTTCAACCCTTTCATCACGTGACGTCATACGTTCTTGATTGTTTACGGATTTTAATGCTTTTTACATCATTTTTCATGGATTTTCATAAGGAATTTGATAGAATAATTTATTTTTCAATTAGATCATAATTAACAAATCAATATTTATAGTTAATTAAAATGAACACGTGGAAGGGTGTCCGGGAGGGCGGGCTCAGGATCAGAGGCGAGCGCCGACTTGCACCCCTCATTCCGGGAATCTTAATTCTTTCAATCTTAACGACACGGTCCCTTTTATCTCGCGACTTAATTAATTTTTTTTTAAATAATTAACCGCGTATTTTCTAATAATTTATTCTTTATGTAAACCTGGTCATGTCGTATCTCTTTTTTCACGTCTTTTTGAGAGGAATGCGATGATGTCGAGTAACCACACACTGGTGGGGCCTACTTGGCGGCTCTCCACCCCTATTGCTCGGCCATATTTATAACATATTAGCGTCAAATCTCAAATTAATAGTTGTTTCTTGAATATTGCATTAAAGTTGATGATTTTAATGAAAATATTGACGAAAAATGTGAAAACAAAAACTATTGGATTTTGATAGTCAAAAATACGACAGCGACCTATATTTTTCAATTTCACTATACGAATTTTTTTTCTCAGCGACCAAATCATAACTTTAGGAAATTCATCCCTACCCCGTCTAATCATGAATCTATTTTTCAATTTTTCTATACGATTGACCCACTTCTACCATACGACGTCATAACCGGGCGGGGCCTAGCTTAGGGGCTCTCCACCCGTATTGCTAGGCCATTTTTATTACAAATTACTGTAATCCATGACTTGTGTAATTTCTGATTTTTTAACAATTTTAATGCTCACATACCGATAATTAGGACTAAAACTTAAGGATTAAGTAATTAAGTCAATAGTTCTCGATATTGATTGAAATGAATGATGATTTTGATTTAACAGCTTGTCAACAGCTATTATTTACGTATTTTTACCATTTCAAAGCTCACATTCTATAATTTTAGGCTTCAAATAGTATAGTTAGGTCAGAAATATCTTTATTTCTTAGGTTTTGTTGCAATTAGTAACGATTTTTACAAAAACAGCCGTTATCAATTTCTTATCACCTACAATTTTCGCATTTTTTCTTTATTTCAGCATACATCTCAGACTCTTTTATAATGACCAAAACATGTGGTTTTTTAGGTCTAACTTCTTACCTAAAAGTCACACAGAAAAAAAATTAAGTCCTTTTTTTTTGGAATTCAAAAAATACACAACTATAGACACCTAACAAGGTTTTTTTGGTTTTACAGCGAAACTAAAGGTAGCAAAGGAAAAATGTATAAAATGTTTTTTGTCCAAAATTGAAAGATCTATAAATTTGAATTTCGTGGTCATCGGCCTAAAATGCTTAGTTTCTTATTTCGTCATTAATTCGTCAGCTATTGGTTGTACGGTCATAACAATTAAGTTGTTTTAGGTAGAGAATTCAAAAATCTACAACTTTGTGTTAAGTGAGTTTTGGCGTAAGATGCTTAGTTTTGGAGTTATTCGACTTCTACAGAAATCAAAACGAGAGTAAGGATTTGGCGAACTCCCGACCAGGAAACACAGAGATCTCGAAGACTTTATTGTCTTGAACAATAAGTTTCTAGATGTTTATTTTGGTTCAAATTAGACCAAATAAAGAATTTGAGAGACTTTAAACCGGTTTTTGGCCCATTAAACCCCAAGAACCCATAAAAGTGAGAATTTATGGGGACAAAAATTTGGCGCCAAAATATTTCAGATTTAAGGTAGCTCAAAAATGAAATTTACCTAATTGAATACGTGATTAATTTATTGGTCGAGCTTAAAATACGGTAATTCTTTAATTAGGTATCATTGATTCTTGCGTTGAATAGTTTTCAATTCGTTTTTAAAAATCACGGAGGGGCCCCCCGTTTTGAATTCACAAAAATGGCTCTTACGGATGAACGACAAATCTGGCGGGGACCATAACAAGTATTATCGACCAAAAAACCGGTGTTTACCTAAAAATGACCGAAAACAAAAACAACAGATTTAAGGTAGCTCAAAAATGAAATTTACCTAATTGAATACGTGATTAATTTATTGGTCGAGCTTAAAATACGGTAATTCTTTAATTAGGTATCATTGATTCTTGCGTTGAATAGTTTTCAATTCGTTTTTAAAAATCACGGAGGGGCCCCCCGTTTTGAATTCACAAAAATGGCTCTTACGGATGAACGACAAATCTGGCGGGGACCATAACAAGTATTATCGACCAAAAAACCGGTGTTTACCTAAAAATGACCGAAAACAAAAACAACAGATTTAAGGTAGCTCAAAAATGAAATTTACCTAATTGAATACGTGATTAATTTATTGGTCGAGCTTAAAATACGGTAATTCTTTAATTAGGTATCATTGATTCTTGCGTTGAATAGTTTTCAATTCGTTTTTAAAAATCACGGAGGGGCCCCCCGTTTTGAATTCACAAAAATGGCTCTTACGGATGAACGACAAATCTGGCGGGGACCATAACAAGTATTATCGACCAAAAAACCGGTGTTTACCTAAAAATGACCGAAAACAAAAACAACAGATTTAAGGTAGCTCAAAAATGAAATTTACCTAATTGAATACGTGATTAATTTATTGGTCGAGCTTAAAATACGGTAATTCTTTAATTAGGTATCATTGATTATTGCGTTGAATAGTTTTCAATTCGTTTTTAAAAATCACGGAGGGGCCCCCCGTTTTGAATTCACAAAAATGGCTCTTACGGATGAACGACAAATCTGGCGGGGACCATAACAAGTATTATCGACCAAAAAACCGGTGTTTACCTAAAAATGACCGAAAACCGGTTTTTGACCCAAAAATGGTGACGGGACAATGAAGTCAAGTTTTTTTTCCCTATTACTCGTGGAAAATAGCTCTTCACTTTGATAGTTTCCTAATTCTATGTAAATAGAAAGAATTGTTAAAGAAATTAATTTTGTAATTAACAATCTCGTATTTGAGAAAGGAACGGCATTTGAATGGATCAGACCCTTATCGTTATCAATAGTTTTTTTGTTTTGCCAGAACAAATTTGAATACTTTCATTAGAAATTTTATAGGAAGCCATTATAAGCATAAAACTAATGAAATAGAGGAAATCTAGTCTTCGTACATCAAAAGAATTGCGAAAATCCGATGATTCCCTTTGATTACGTTATCAGCTCCTTATCTTATTTTGTTTTATTTAGTTATTGAGGACGAATTTGGACTTTATTTAATCCGACAATTATAGAGTGTCATGCTTAGCTTAAAATTAACGAAAAAGCTAATAAGCGCTGATGAATCTGTGATAATAATTGTTAGTGATAACATATTTTATTGATAAGGCCAATAATTTTCGTTTGACAATTCTAGTTAATCGAATTAAACCTAAGAATCTTTGACAATAACCCAATTTTAAGCTTAAATTAGGCGATTTGAGATTTGAAAAGGTGAAAAAATGATAAAGAATGTACCTAAACGGACGCGGGAAATTTAAAAATGAAATCAAGTTTAGTTCAATTATACAGAGAATACGTCTTTTAAGTGAATCATAGTGTCTATACGATCGGAAAATACAAGAATAGATCAATTATTGGATATTATAATGCTTTTTTGACCCTAGAATCTTCGAATATTAAACTTTCTTTTGAAAAATGATTCCTCAATAAAGTCGGGGTAGGATATCAGTTTCTGGCCCGCAACTTTCGTATAGGTCATTTTTTTTTAAAATCTTGATTAAAACTGTAAATACTGCTTTTAAACCATCAATAAAGGATTTTATTGATTATTTCTTCATTAATTAAGGGTTAATAAATGATATTAATCACTTGGAAATCATAAAAATTCATTAAGCAGACGAAATTTTTTGTTCTGTAGATTCAAAAATTCCCGCTCACACAATCGATTAGGTGACTATCAATTTTTGTTTACTATCTTGTTCAAATTTAGATTTTTGACTCTTACTAGGCCCAAATTCTCTCCAAAATAATTAAAAATATTAAAAAAGACAAATTGAGCGAATAATCATAATTTGATGACTATTTCAATCAAATAAACACCAATTAAAGCGAAATCGTGATCTCCGTGTTTACGTACGTACCTCCTAGGTATTGCAGATACCTTGGATGTATGGCAATCAGTAGTTACCACCTACTACAAGTACCTAAGTACCTTAGCGTGTGTATCGACGATGGTTAGACGGGGTTAGGGATGTATTTCCTAAAGTTTAGATTTAATTGTTAAGAAAAAAAATTCGTATAGTGAAAATGAAAAATATAGGTCGCTGTCGTATTTTTCACCCAAAAAAATCAATAGTTTTTGTTTTCGCTAGTTTCGGTATAATTTTCTTAGAAATAATCTCACCAGTAAACGAAAATAAAAACCATTATTTTGATATAAATGGCCTAGCAACACTGGTAGAGAGCCTCCAGCTAGGCCCTCTACCACGCTTATCTGATTGCCATCAAATAGGTACAATAATTATTTGAATCAATCGACTTTAAAAACACATTATAGATTCAGTAGTGCTTGTTGGATAGTATTGGTAGGGGGGGGGGTGCGTTGGAAAGGATATTAATCCAAATCTTTCACTTTCTGGCCATCCAGAAAATTTACACTAACTTTGGTAACGTTTGAGTCCAAAATGGCTAAATTTGGTTTTTTGACCTTCCAAGGTCAAATTTTGTAAATTTTAGACTTGGATAATTTAGTAAAAAGGTAAATCCTCCCTCTTTGGGGGGTTTTTTAAAGGGGTTTTATGCACCCAAAAAACCCAACCGTTTCCAAGAAAACCGCCCCCACTTGCATAATGGACGAGAGGGGTGGTGGGGGGTTAATTTTTTTGTGACACTTGTGCCACCCTCTATTTGTATGCCAAATATTAACTTCATAGGACAATGTTTAATTTTTATTAATTTTTCATTAAAATGATAAGCACTAATGTAATATTCGAGGAATTCTAAGAAATTTGATATATCACACGTATATTTAAAAAATCCGCTAATAAAATGGCCTAGCAATACGGGTGCAAATCCCCCGCCGTGATGCCGGCCGGCCGGTCGGGAAAGAAGAAAATACTCGAAGGGGAGACGAGATTCAAAACTAAAAGAAACCCCCTTTTAAAAAGAATGTGAGGGGTGAAAAAGGAATTTCTATAAATAGACTCGGTAAACAAACCCATTCATCAAATCTGTGTGACAGCTGAATCACGCGTTTTAATTTAAAATAATATTAATTTTTAGTTACATCTAAAATCAAAAAGGATGTCACCATTGTCTTCCTCGTAAAAAGACGTGAAAGATGATGTGAAATTCGTTTTAATCAGTCAATTATAAGGTAATTAAGGTTGGCACCGATGATATGCAAATTAGGGTGAATTGAGAAGACGGGAGGGGTAGAGAAGTGACGTCATTGAGCCCGATATTCAGCTCTGTGAAAACCAAGTACCCCGGCCGCGGCTTACAAAAATTCCCTTTTTCCCTTTTAGGTAACACTAAGAGGAGAAAATATTCCTCTTATTGCTACCCTCTTAAGGGGGATTCTCCCTCCAGAATTGTTTGTTTCTCATTCAAGAGATCGCAGCACGATCACCCCCAAAAGTAGTTTCCTCGTTTTGGGCACTAAAAATGGTCGGAAAATTTTTTTGAAAAGCGCGTTCTCATTCTTTCGGAAAACTACGCACTTTTTAGGAAGCAGTTTTCCCGAAAAATTTTTCCTCGGAAAAATAGGAAATGCAATTTTCCACCAAAACTTTTTTTTTGAAAAAACAGGTAGTCATCTTGTAGGTTTTGACGAGCTGATTCCAAATATGCTAATATTAAGGCGATCGGATGGATAGATTCGTCGGTACGAGATTTTTAAGGCTTAGATGCTGCGGGGTGCCGGGGAGTTAAATGAGGGGGGGAGAAAAGATGACTCACCTCTTTCATTTACTCAAGGTCGATGAACTTGATTTTAATTTTAAGATTGCTACCTTTCTTTGTTTTCTCCAAATTTCAATTGATCTATGATACGCTACGGCGGATGATAGAAATAAAACTCATTATTTTGTTCAATTTTTTTTATATTTTATTTTAATTAATTTTTGTCTCTCGGGCTTAGCCCCCTCACCACTCTTGAGTCGACAATTTCTTTTAACAAATAATTATTATAAAAATTATCTAGTTTCGGCAGCATTTTTTTATTCCACCAATCTTCGTCGAACTCGATTTCGTGGTACAGGAATTCGGTCGGACTCCAGACAATGAAAAAGCCTTTTTTCTTTTGGCAGATTGCCATCTGCCCCATAATCTGATAGAAGTAATTGTGTGATTTTTTTAATGTTTTATTTTTGTCCAAAAAAAAAGAAGACTTGTTGGTAGCTTCTTCAATTGTCATATCCTTTAAAGTTATTGGACATTTAACTTCCACCACCGCGTCCTCAGTCAAACCGTCAGGCGATGCTCCCAAATACCTATAACACAACAAAGCTGACCTTCCTTTTCATATGTTTCGACCTTTTCCTTTTTACAACTCGAGAAACAGGAGTTATGAACGATCTAAAATTTTGGCATTACAAAAATTGAGCATTGACGCTTATGACTCGGGTATTATGTACTTACGTAGCGCTTGAATGAGACACGGTCGAAAGTTCGAGACTAGTATTGGGACTAGGTGTTTGTCTATAACATTGCGAAAATTGAGCATTGACGCTTATGACTCGGGTATTATGTACTTACGTAGCGCTTGAATGAGAAACGGTCGAAAGTTCGAGACTAGTATTGAGACTAGGAGTTTGTCTAAAACATTGCAAAAATTTTGCATTGACGCTCATGACTGTGGCATTATGTAAAAATTGCAAAATGATGCTGGCTAATGGTAACGGCAAGGCCATAAAATTTAATAATAAATCTTTTTTACTTGAAATACTAAAAATGCTTTGTTTTTGCGCTAGAGATCAAAAACTGAAGAAAGTGCCAAACCTAGCTGGGTTTTGAAAATGGCGGACGAAGCACAGTATGGGGGGGGGGTCCGCAAACTTGGATTCAGAACTACACCTAACGCTCCTAAACAATAAATATTTACAAAACAATTGGAACCCTTTTTTCACGTAATTCTCTTGGACTAGGAGACGGGAGAACGGGAGACGGGACCCCGGCCCGATGCAACGCCATATTGGAAATGACGAAACGTCTGGGATTGCTGATTGGTTGGAAAAACCATCACCTAGTTGCTTATTGGTTGCTGCCAGTGCCTGAGGGCACTAATTTTCGGTGTGGCTGTCTTATTTCACAGACAAAACAAAACAAAACAAAAACAACAACAAATAGGTAAATAAAGTAATGATGGACTTCTAACAGAAGTAAACAATGAAAAGTCTACTGCTATTATTGTGATTTTTACCATCAAAATTGTGGAAAAATATTATGAAGAGGTACACGTAGGAAGGGAGGTGCAGATGTAACAAGTAAACAAAAACGATAATATAAACATTGCACACTTACCTCGATGAAAAACGTTTTTTTAGATTTTCGATCAAATATTTCTTTCTCTTCTTTGCACTTGTGCGCAACCAACCACCTTTACCATGTCTAGAAGTATTTTTCATCATGAAAACTAATGAATAATAAGGGAAGAACGGAACAATGAATGTGTACGCTTTTTGGCGCCGAACTTCGCTTATCGAACAGGTTGCCCATATCAAAACAACACAAACTTGAGATCGATGTTTCTTTTCCCCGCCAAAAATTATTGATACTTAGGATAAAATAAACAAGTAGAATCTCTGACTTCCGAAAAACGGGTAATGCCAGAAGTGCCAAAAAAGTTTCATAATTGAATGAAATTATTAGTTTTTATTTCTTTCATCACCCTGATATCATTGATAAATTAAAATAAAAGAAGTTATTCCATTGGCCGATTCACAACAATTTTTAGCTGATTTCCAAAAGAAAGGAAGCTATTTTTTTCTTTTATATTTTTTAAATAGGTATTCATCGGTGGCAATCTTAAAATAAAAATCAAGTTCATCGACCTTGAGTGAATGAAAGAGGCGAGTCATCTTTTCTTCCCCCCTCATTTAACTCCCCGGAACCCCGCAGCATCTAAGCCTTAAAAATCTCGTACCGACGAATCTATCCATCCGATCGCCTTAATATTAGCATATTTGGAATCAGCTCGTCAAAACCTACAAGATGACTACCTGTTTTTTCAAAAAAAAAGTTTTGGTGGAAAATTGCATTTCCTATTTTTCCGAGGAAAAATTTTTCGGGAAAACTGCTTCCTAAAAAGTGCGTAGTTTTCCGAAAGAATGAGAACGCGCTTTTCAAAAAAATTTTCCGACCATTTTTAGTGCCCAAAACGAGGAAACTACTTTTGGGCATCTTCCCTCTCACTCGCACACTTGGTAGAATTTTGATGTCGGATCCCCCTTCTAGAGGGAATCCTCAAAAAGTAACATTAAGAGGTCCTGGAGGTATAAAAGTAACAATAAGAGTAAAATACATAGTTATATATATATATATATATATATTATATATATATATATATATATAATATATATATATATATATATATATAATATATATATATATATATATATATAACTATGTATTTTACTCTTATTGTTACTTTTATACCTCCAGGACCTCTTAATGTTACTTTTGAGGTAACATTAAGAGGGTAGCAATAAGAGGAATATTTTCTCCTCTTAGTGTTACCTAAAAGGGAAAAAGGGAATTTTTGTAAGCCGCGGCCGGGGTACTTGGTTTTCACAGAGCTGAATATCGGGCTCAATGACGTCACTTCTCTACCCCTCCCGTCTTCTCAATTCACCCTAATTTGCATATCATCGGTGCCAACCTTAATTACCTTATAATTGACTGATTAAAACGAATTTCACATCATCTTTCACGTCTTTTTACGAGGAAGACAATGGTGACATCCTTTTTGATTTTAGATGTAACTAAAAATTAATATTATTTTAAATTAAAACGCGTGATTCAGCTGTCACACAGATTTGATGAATGGGTTTGTTTACCGAGTCTATTTATAGAAATTCCTTTTTCACCCCTCACATTCTTTTTAAAAGGGGGTTTCTTTTAGTTTTGAATCTCGTCTCCCCTTCGAGTATTTTCTTCTTTCCCGACCGGCCGGCCGGCATCACGGCGGGGGATTTGCACCCGTATTGCTAGGCCATTTTATTAGCGGATTTTTTAAATATAAGTGTGATATATCAAATTTCTTAGAATTCCTCGAATATTACATTAGTGCTTATCATTTTAATGAAAAATTAATAAAAATTAAACATTGTCCTATGAAGTTAATATTTGGCATACAAATAGAGGGTGGCACAAGTGTCACAAAAAAATTAACCCCCCACCACCCCTCTCGTCCATTATGCAAGTGGGGGCGGTTTTCTTGGAAACGGTTGGGTTTTTTGGGTGCATAAAACCCCTTTAAAAAACCCCCCAAAGAGGGAGGATTTACCTTTTTACTAAATTATGCAAGTCTAAAATTTACAAAATTTGACCTTGGAAGGTCAAAAAACCAAATTTAGCCATTTTGGACTCAAACGTTACCAAAGTTAGTGTAAATTTTCTGGATGGCCAGAAAGTGAAAGATTTGGATTAATATCCTTTCCAACGCACCCCCCCCCTACCAATACTATCCAACAAGCACTACTGAATCTATAATGTGTTTTTAAAGTCGATTGATTCAAATAATTATTGTACCTATTTGATGGCAATCAGATAAGCGTGGTAGAGGGCCTAGCTGGAGGCTCTCTACCAGTGTTGCTAGGCCATTTATATCAAAATAATGGTTTTTATTTTCGTTTACTGGTGAGATTATTTCTAAGAAAATTATACCGAAACTAGCGAAAACAAAAACTATTGATTTTTTTGGGTGAAAAATACGACAGCGACCTATATTTTTCATTTTCACTATACGAATTTTTTTTCTTAACAATTAAATCTAAACTTTAGGAAATACATCCCTAACCCCGCCTAACCATCGTCGATACACACGCTAAGGTACTTAGGTACTTGTAGTAGGTGGTAACTACTGATTGCCATACATCCAAGGTATCTGCAATACCTAGGAGGTACGTACGTAAACACGGAGATCACGATTTCGCTTTAATTGGTGTTTATTTGATTGAAATAGTCATCAAATTATGATTATTCGCTCAATTTGTCTTTTTTAATATTTTTAATTATTTTGGAGAGAATTTGGGCCTAGTAAGAGTCAAAAATCTAAATTTGAACAAGATAGTAAACAAAAATTGATAGTCACCTAATCGATTGTGTGAGCGGGAATTTTTGAATCTACAGAACAAAAAATTTCGTCTGCTTAATGAATTTTTATGATTTCCAAGTGATTAATATCATTTATTAACCCTTAATTAATGAAGAAATAATCAATAAAATCCTTTATTGATGGTTTAAAAGCAGTATTTACAGTTTTAATCAAGATTTTTAAAAAAAATGACCTATACGAAAGTTGCGGGCCAGAAACTGATATCCTACCCCGACTTTATTGAGGAATCATTTTTCAAAAGAAAGTTTAATATTCGAAGATTCTAGGGTCAAAAAAGCATTATAATATCCAATAATTGATCTATTCTTGTATTTTCCGATCGTATAGACACTATGATTCACTTAAAAGACGTATTCTCTGTATAATTGAACTAAACTTGATTTCATTTTTAAATTTCCCGCGTCCGTTTAGGTACATTCTTTATCATTTTTTCACCTTTTCAAATCTCAAATCGCCTAATTTAAGCTTAAAATTGGGTTATTGTCAAAGATTCTTAGGTTTAATTCGATTAACTAGAATTGTCAAACGAAAATTATTGGCCTTATCAATAAAATATGTTATCACTAACAATTATTATCACAGATTCATCAGCGCTTATTAGCTTTTTCGTTAATTTTAAGCTAAGCATGACACTCTATAATTGTCGGATTAAATAAAGTCCAAATTCGTCCTCAATAACTAAATAAAACAAAATAAGATAAGGAGCTGATAACGTAATCAAAGGGAATCATCGGATTTTCGCAATTCTTTTGATGTACGAAGACTAGATTTCCTCTATTTCATTAGTTTTATGCTTATAATGGCTTCCTATAAAATTTCTAATGAAAGTATTCAAATTTGTTCTGGCACAAAAAAACTATTGATAACGATAAGGGTCTGATCCATTCAAATGCCGTTCCTTTCTCAAATACGAGATTGTTAATTACAAAATTAATTTCTTTAACAATTCTTTCTATTTACATAGAATTAGGAAACTATCAAAGTGAAGAGCTATTTTCCACGAGTAATAGGGAAAAAAACTTGACTTCATTGTCCCGTCACCATTTTTGGGTCAAAAACCGGTTTTCGGTCATTTTTAGGTAAACACCGGTTTTTTGGTCGATAATACTTGTTATGGTCCCCGCCAGATTTGTCGTTCATCCGTAAGAGCCATTTTTGTGAATTCAAAACGGGGGGCCCCTCCGTGATTTTTAAAAACGAATTGAAAACTATTCAACGCAAGAATCAATGATACCTAATTAAAGAATTACCGTATTTTAAGCTCGACCAATAAATTAATCACGTATTCAATTAGGTAAATTTCATTTTTGAGCTACCTTAAATCTGTTGTTTTTGTTTTCGGTCATTTTTAGGTAAACACCGGTTTTTTGGTCGATAATACTTGTTATGGTCCCCGCCAGATTTGTCGTTCATCCGTAAGAGCCATTTTTGTGAATTCAAAACGGGGGGCCCCTCCGTGATTTTTAAAAACGAATTGAAAACTATTCAACGCAAGAATCAATGATACCTAATTAAAGAATTACCGTATTTTAAGCTCGACCAATAAATTAATCACGTATTCAATTAGGTAAATTTCATTTTTGAGCTACCTTAAATCTGTTGTTTTTGTTTTCGGTCATTTTTAGGTAAACACCGGTTTTTTGGTCGATAATACTTGTTATGGTCCCCGCCAGATTTGTCGTTCATCCGTAAGAGCCATTTTTGTGAATTCAAAACGGGGGGCCCCTCCGTGATTTTTAAAAACGAATTGAAAACTATTCAACGCAAGAATCAATGATACCTAATTAAAGAATTACCGTATTTTAAGCTCGACCAATAAATTAATCACGTATTCAATTAGGTAAATTTCATTTTTGAGCTACCTTAAATCTGTTGTTTTTGTTTTCGGTCATTTTTAGGTAAACACCGGTTTTTTGGTCGATAATACTTGTTATGGTCCCCGCCAGATTTGTCGTTCATCCGTAAGAGCCATTTTTGTGAATTCAAAACGGGGGGCCCCTCCGTGATTTTTAAAAACGAATTGAAAACTATTCAACGCAAGAATCAATGATACCTAATTAAAGAATTACCGTATTTTAAGCTCGACCAATAAATTAATCACGTATTCAATTAGGTAAATTTCATTTTTGAGCTACCTTAAATCTGAAATATTTTGGCGCCAAATTTTTGTCTCCATAAATTCTCACTTTTATGGGTTCTTGGGGTTTAATGGGCCAAAAACCGGTTTAAAGTCTCTCAAATTCTTTATTTGGTCTAATTTGAACCAAAATAAACATCTAGAAACTTATTGTTCAAGACAATAAAGTCTTCGAGATCTCTGTGTTTCCTGGTCGGGAGTTCGCCAAATCCTTACTCTCGTTTTGATTTCTGTAGAAGTCGAATAACTCCAAAACTAAGCATCTTACGCCAAAACTCACTTAACACAAAGTTGTAGATTTTTGAATTCTCTACCTAAAACAACTTAATTGTTATGACCGTACAACCAATAGCTGACGAATTAATGACGAAATAAGAAACTAAGCATTTTAGGCCGATGACCACGAAATTCAAATTTATAGATCTTTCAATTTTGGACAAAAAACATTTTATACATTTTTCCTTTGCTACCTTTAGTTTCGCTGTAAAACCAAAAAAACCTTGTTAGGTGTCTATAGTTGTGTATTTTTTGAATTCCAAAAAAAAAGGACTTAATTTTTTTTCTGTGTGACTTTTAGGTAAGAAGTTAGACCTAAAAAACCACATGTTTTGGTCATTATAAAAGAGTCTGAGATGTATGCTGAAATAAAGAAAAAATGCGAAAATTGTAGGTGATAAGAAATTGATAACGGCTGTTTTTGTAAAAATCGTTACTAATTGCAACAAAACCTAAGAAATAAAGATATTTCTGACCTAACTATACTATTTGAAGCCTAAAATTATAGAATGTGAGCTTTGAAATGGTAAAAATACGTAAATAATAGCTGTTGACAAGCTGTTAAATCAAAATCATCATTCATTTCAATCAATATCGAGAACTATTGACTTAATTACTTAATCCTTAAGTTTTAGTCCTAATTATCGGTATGTGAGCATTAAAATTGTTAAAAAATCAGAAATTACACAAGTCATGGATTACAGTAATTTGTAATAAAAATGGCCTAGCAATACGGGTGGAGAGCCCCTAAGCTAGGCCCCGCCCGGTTATGACGTCGTATGGTAGAAGTGGGTCAATCGTATAGCAAAATTGAGAAATAGATTCATGATTAGACGGGGTAGGGATGAATTTCCTAAAGTTATGATTTGGTCGCTGAGAAAAAAAATTCGTATAGTGAAATTGAAAAATATAGGTCGCTGTCGTATTTTTGACTATCAAAATCCAATAGTTTTTGTTTTCACATTTTTCGTCAATATTTTCATTAAAATCATGAACTTTAATGCAATATTCAAGAAACAACTATTAATTTGAGATTTGACGCTAATATGTTATAAATATGGCCGAGCAATAGGGGTGGAGAGCCGCCAAGTAGGCCCCACCAGTGTGTGGTTACTCGACATCATCGCATTCCTCTCAAAAAGACGTGAAAAAAGAGATACGACATGACCAGGTTTACATAAAGAATAAATTATTAGAAAATACGCGGTTATTATTTAAAAAAATTAATTAAAAAAAAGTCGCGAGATAAAAGGGACCGTGTCGTTAAGATCGAAAGAATTAAGATTCCCAAATTTCCGCGTGGGCGTGGAGCGCTGGGTGCAACGTTGAGGCGTATTGTCGCCGTCGTCGCTCGGGGAAGCGTGGATTATGAGGATGTTTGTTTCGTTTGTTTCAAAAGTCGCAGGCCTCTTCCTGTAGACTGTGAATGACGCTGCGGAAGGAGGGTCCAGTTCACGCTTAGAGTCGAAAACGACAACTTGTCCAAAAAGTCCAAAAAGAAGTTCGTCCCATTCAAGTTACAATTCCCCCTCGTCTCTCCCGCAACGATCGTCTCGCTGTTAAGACTCCTGCGCCTCCTTGAAGTTTCTGTCACGTTGTCTTCCATTTTATATCCTTTCCGTTGTCCACGTACGACAGAGGTTCGATTGTCTTCCATTTTTATATCCTTTCCGTCGTCCACGTACGACAGAGGTATAATTTTGGCGCCCGAAATCGGAAAGACAGCCAACACAAGCCACCGGCGACTTAATTTGGCGACGCACAGCGTCAAAACGTCTTCAGAACTCTGAAGGAAGAAAACGCCGCAGTACTTCGGGACCCAAACGGCCAGAGCCCCAGCAACGATCTCCGCGACGCACCTCGACGACTCCGAACTCTCTTCACGTCGGAACTGTAAGTTTTTGTCTCTAGCGTAACTCACTCAAAGCGAAAATTCCTTCGCTTCCTTTCCTAGAACGCATTATCACATCGTTCTCTCTTTTCCAAAAAGCCATTCTTTAACCCAAAATAAATTCAACTTTTACTTTAATCTTAACTAAGAAACCAAAATGGCTCCTACTTCACTTAATAATCAACAAAATACTGAGCAAAGCCCTCAAGTTTCATTAGCATTACTTTTTCAATTCATCAAACCATTCTCAGGCAACTCTGAGGATCTTCTTAGTTTTACGCTAAATGCCGATAACGCCTTTTCGTTGGCATCGGACAATCAGATTAATCCCCTCTTTAAATTTACAATTTCGCAACTTTCCAGCAGGGTTGTGAACATGTTAGATTTTTCTAGAATTAATAAATGGGATGATTTAAAAACCCACCTAACGATAAATTTTAGTAAGCATTTAAACCCTGATCGACTTCACCAACTACTTGTGAATGTTAGACAACTCCCGGACGAAAGTGTCCTAAATTTTTATCAACGAATAGAGCGTTTGAAAATTGATTGCATCACTGCTGAAGGTGCTAGAACAAGCTCCTCTGATGTTTTAGCAGTCATTAAATCTTATATTGAAAGTAACGCCTTTAGGGCATTCACTCTTCGCACGCGTCCAGAAATTTCCCGGGTTTTGCGTTTGCGGGATGTCAAATCCCTCCTCGAGGCCCTCCCTATCGCCCAGGAGGAAGAGGACATGCTGGCCTACGAGGAAGTCGTCATCGGTGGCCATTTTCACGAATCGAACCGGTATTTTCCAGGCAGATACCCCGGCCAACCCCCCTTTGTTGTACAGCACTCGGGGACGCGATTTGAAAACGACGCCATGCGCCCTCGTCCTGGCCAATTCCTTTCGGACAGAACCACCGCAACCCCCCAAAATCAAACTCCTCCGACTCAGGACATTTCTCCCTCTAAAAACCCCGCACCACCTGTGCATCAAATTTCCGCGCTGAAAATCCAAGCGCCTCATTCTTCTCAAAATTCTGCGTCCCAGAGACCGACGCCTCAAAATATTTCGCCCCAACAATCCGGGCCCCTTAATCCCCTTCGGGATCCCGCGCCTCTTAAAATTCCTCTTCGGAATCCTGCGCCTCCTATTCCCACCAAACTCTGCAATTACTGCAAGAAATTTGGTCACACGATTACTGAATGTAGAGCTCGTATGCGTAGAAATGGTCTCTTACCTCAGAATCGTAATCCCTACTTCTCAGATCGGTCCATACCTCGAGTCCCGCACCGGGATGGACCAATTGCCAACAAAGAAAATGCCGTTCCTTTCCCCCTTGGAAATTTAGATCCTAAGACCACGGAAAACGAAAAATATCCAATAAAACTAAGAAGATAAAAATCCTAAAATAAAAAAACAAAATATTTTAAGCCCTCGAATAAGTAGTAGCCATTTAATTGCCTCCCGAGGCCTTAGTTAACAATTTAAAATTAAAACTAGCGTTCGCTTTATCCTAGAGAACTTTATCATAAGCACAACATCCATTTTCTCAACAACCTTATATTTCTAACCCTTTCTCACCCTCGCTAAGAGAGAAAGTTAAGCGATGAGACAAACTTACAGTCGACATCCGAAGACAAAACTTCAATATGCGGAAAGAACGAATTGGCACCCAGACTCCAATTCTCGCCGCCTCCATTGACCAGATGTTTACTCTGTCCTCTCTTCCAGCGGCTCCACCAGAAGATGCCCGGCTCATCAAACTAAACTGCGGTCTTCTCCCTTTTGAGCCGCCTCAACAAACCAAACTATACAATTTCGACGCTTAAACTAACGGGATTTCTTTTTTTCCTAATTCTTATACCTAAAAGGGGAATCGTCTCTCCGGCTTCGTCGCTTGGGACTTCCTGTCCTACTTCTCAATTTTATTGAAATTAACACATAATTATGACAATGATGGCCGAGAGGAAGGCGCACATGCGACACTTCCCCGGCAAAAAGATTTTTGTTCGTTTTTAAATTTAAAATAAAAATCTCAAGTTGAGAGAGTAAAAGAAAAATAAAGAAATGTTGTGGGGGGGGGGGGTTTACAAAGTTTCGGGGGGGGGGTCCTTAAAACTAAATTCAAAACAAAGTGGTTAACACCAAAAATTTGAAGACATAAAAATAAAAAATTGGCCGAGCAGAAAGCCTTAATGTGAGTGAGGAAAAAGTAAAATCTTAATAGATTGTCAATGTAACTAAATTTACTTTTGCACTATTTGCACTTTGTATTTTGCACTCACGAACAAATCACTCGAGGTAGATCTTCCTCCCGGAACGCAGAGTCTTCGCCGTACGATCCGTGGGGGTGAAGGTTGTCGTGGTGGCGATTTCCGCTTCGGCGTGGAGCGCTGGGTGAATCGTTGAGGCGTGTCTTCGCCGTCGTCGCTTGGGGGAGCGTGGATTATGAGGGTGTCTGTTTCGTCCTCATACCGCACCGTCTCGGCCGCCAAGGAGTCGTCGTAGATCGCGACGCAGGGGAGGCATGCTTGTGTGCATGTTCTCAGAGAGGGTCAGAGGTAGCACACAACAGAATACAGCCCTGTGATGTACAGCATTTGAAAAAGGCCGTGGGTTCTGATAAGTCCGAATGAGCAGTCATCAGCCAATTGGAGTGGCGTATGTATAAGGAAGGGTCCTTTGAGCCTTGGCTAGAAGATTTTGTCGAAAACCTTTCAGTTCTTGGTGAGCTTGGCGAAGTCCGTCGACTGGGACTTATGGGGCCGATGCTGGCGAACCGAAGAACGAAAGGGTCGTACTGTCGTCACCGGATTGCTGTGTGGCTTATGCGCCCGTATCTGAGGCGTGCACTCTGTACACGTCGGCTGCAGATTCACCACCGTCGCGCACCTTGTCCTAGATGAGGAAATAGGAAAGGCAGGGATGGCTGAACGCAGGGAAACTAGGTTTTTCCTAGGTGGAGGGGGTGGTGGAGGGTAAATCTTGCATACATCGAAAATCTCCTTCTTGCTAGAGGGATATCGAAGGCGATTACCAAAACGTCCTTTTTAATAAAATTATTTTGCCGAAGTAAGATTTGTGTAATGTATATGTGTTGTGTTCTACATCGTTAGGGAAATGTTTGAAATTAAAAAAAAGGTTAATCTATTGTTGCGAGGTTGCTCGTCAACAATCAAAATCTACTGCTAGTTTTTATCTTATTCTATTCTATTTATTTATTTTTGTTTTTTATTATTATTTATTCGCAATTATTATTATTTTTTGTTTTTCTTTATTTTAATTTTTTTTCGCGCCTTATGTCTAGTTTTAAGAGGAAATTATGGGGTAAATAATTAAAATGACAGGGACTCCCTTTTGGTAAGGGTTGTCTCCTTCGTAACTGGGTTCAAGAAATAGTTGGGCCTGGGTGATTTAAATGGGCCTCTTTTTGGCTGCTTCTGGAGAGCCAGATCCGTGGGGGTGGGGTCTGTGGCATCAGAGTCGCCGCGCTTGGAAGCGAAGAAGTCTTCCAATGATGGAGGATGCACCTCGAGGGGTATTACGGGACGGCTTAAGACGTCGGCATTAATGTTGAGAGAGCCGATGTTGCTAGCATTTTCTGTGCGCTCGGCAAGTTCTTCGGCAGATATGTCGGTGGCTGGAACGGGCATATGTTCTGATAGCCTAGTATCCCGATAAGAGGGTTTCAAGAAAGATAGGTTGTGTGGGGGTGGGGCAACAGGCCCGCGGATGCAGCCTCCGTCGTCGTCAAGATCGACTGGGGCTCCGTTGATGAACAAGCGATTGCGTTTGTAGTCGATAATGGCATCGTTTAATGATAGGAGATCGTTACCCAGAATGCCATCGTGGGGCATAGAAACGTCGTCATCGTTAACGGCGTGAAAGGGGCCGCTCAAAGTAGCTGGACCGTGGGATAAGTCGAGATTGACCGTCCCTAGAGTTTTGATTGCGTCATTGCAAATTCCTGAGATCGTCATGGACATGGTGCCATCTAAAACGGTCCCGGGGGGAATCGAAGATTCTTTTATAATGGAGACATCAGCTCCAGTGTCAACCAGGAAAGAGAAAATTTTCGCGGGGGCGCGCTCGCACCCAAGATGCAACGTAACGCGGTGGTCGACGTCAGCATCCGATGTCTTATGGACCCCGGTGTTGGGAGCGAGGCGGAGCGAATTAATGCGGGGGTTGGGGGGGACAAGCCCGGTGCGTCGAAGGCGCGACCTACATTCCTCGTAAACGTGGCCCCGTTTGTTGCAGTAGGTGCAAGAGGTCACGTTTTGCTCCGAGGGTGGCTGGGGGTGGGGCTGGGGGGCCTGCGAATTAGGCAGGGGCGGCTGGGGGTGGGGCGCCTGAGGTGCCTGTTGGTGGGGAGGCCCTTGGGGTGCCTGGGGCGGTTGGGGGTTGGGCGCCGGCAGCGCGAGGGCGGGGGCCTGGACCGGCTGGGGGTGGGATGCGGGCAACGCGGAGGGCTGTTGCGGCTGCGAGGGGGGCAGCTGGTAGAAGGGCGTTGGAGGGCGGTCCTCCAAAGCTGGGAATCCGTTCGGAGCGGCCGCGGGGGCTTGATAATCATTAAAATAATAAACGTCCTCTTCCTGACCGTGATTTTGGTAGAAAGATCTCCGTGTGGGGAAACGCTGAGGGCGGAAGCTAAAGCCATTGCCATGTGAGTGATTAGGGGCGGCGTGGTGGCCGTGAAATTGATTATGAGGCCCATTGTGAGCTCGGTGGACGTGGTTGGTAAAACCATAGACGGGTCCTGGGGGAGGATACTGCGAAGCCTCATACAGGAGAATTTCTTCTTCCTGCTGAGCTTTCGAAAGGGCGTCCTCAAGGTCAGAAATATCTCGTGACCTGAGCATGCGGGAAATCTCGGGGCGCGAGTGGAGCACGAATTTGCGGAGGGTGATATCAGTGATGTACTGCTTAATCCCTACTAAAATGTCGGCCGAGTAGCCACTAGCGCTGGCGGCAGAGATGCAGCCCGCTTCCAGCTTTCTTAGCCTCTGGCAATAGTCAAGGACTGATTCGCCAGGGAGCTGTCGAGCGTTCTCCAGCTGCTCGCGGAGCCGATCGGAATTTACGGAGTTGGAGAACCGAAGTTTGAGTTGGACCTTCAGATCCTCCCAATCTCCGATAGTAGAAAAATTGAGGAGGTTCGAGACCTTGTGGGAAAGTTTCGATACTATGAAGCGATATAAAATGGGTGTCTGCTGTTCAGACGCGATGGCAAACGCGCTGTCGCAATTGAGGATAAAAGACGAGAGGCACTCGGGGTCCCCTGAAAATGGCCTAATAAATTGGAAGAGGCTCTCGATGGAAAGTTCATAGGGTTGGTCTTCGATGGACATAATTTAGCTTAAGATGAAAAAAATGTTGGGTAGACAGAAAAACTGATAGCGCAGCGTTTGCGGGGCGATAGAAGCGTGGTAGTGTAAAGGTAGTGTGAGAAAACAAATGAAATTTGTGTGTTGATTAATGTACTTAAAAATTTTAAAAGATTTTAGTGTCGAGCAATTTGATTCAATGTGCTTCGGCTTATACTTCGTATTAGTTTGGGACGTTTGAATTTTCTAGGAAATTGCCTTAAGATATTAATTTCTAGGCGGAAAAGAGAGTTCGCGAAAATGCAAGATAAATTTTTGTAGAAAAGGAGTGATTTTGGTTTGTAGGAAGGAGTTAATTGCTAGGGCGAGTTACGCTAGGTGAAAAGACTTACAGGTCCGACGTGAAGAGAGTTCGGAGTCGTCGAGGTGCGTCGCGGAGATCGTTGCTGGGGCTCAGGCCGTTTGGGTCCCGAAGTACTGCGGCGTTTTCTTCCTTCAGAGTTCTGAAGACGTTTTGACGCTGTGCGTCGCCAAATTAAGTCGCCGGTGGCTTGTGTTGGCCGTCTTTCCGATTTCGGGCGCCAAAATTATACTTCGGAGGAGTCCTTTTTGCGCGAGACGATCGTTGCGGGAGAGACGAGGGGGAATTGTAACTTAAAGGGGACGAACTTCTTTTTGGGCTTGGACTTCTGTCGTTTTCGGACTCTAGGCGTGAACTAACTTTAGGGGAAGGGGAAAGACTATTTAAACCTAAAACTAAAGGGGAAGTGAGGGAGGGAAATTTTACCTAAAACTACCTTTTTTTTTCTAAATCTTAATCCTACTTTTGTCGGCATTCTAACAATGGACCGGACACTTTATTTTTATTGCTTTATGTTTTTTTTCTTTTGAGTTTTCCCGTATCTAAATCCGGGCTTATTTTTCTTACTATTCTATTTATTTCCGAGGGTGGTTTATGACCACCTTGGGGTTTTTTACTATACAATTTTGACGCTTAAACTAACGGGATTTATTTTTTTCCTAATTCTTATACCTAAAAGGGGAATAGTCTCTCCGGCTTCGTCGCTTGGGACTCCTGTTCCCGCTTCTTAATTTTATTCAAATTAAAGACAAGTATGACAATGATGGCCGAGAGGAAGCCGCACATGCGACAACACAAAGAAAACACAAAAATAAAAGAGATTTACCGGAATTTTCGATTTTCATCGTCATCGGCGAAGGAGAATGGGGCCGGGGACTGTTGCCTTCCGCTGTCGACAGCGGAAGGCAACAGTCCCCGGCCCCATTCTCCTTCGCCGATGACGATGAAAATCGAAAATTCCGGTAAATCTCTTTTATTTTTGTGTTTTCTTTGTGTCAACTTTACTTTTTCGCTATCCATAAACAAAAATTTTAATATATTTCACCGCGTGTGTTTTCTACTTTCTTGTTAAATATATATATATATATATATATATATATATATATATATATATATATATATATATATATATATATATATATATATATATATATATATATATATATATATATATATTATATATATATATATATATATGTACATGTTCATCGCATAACTGGAGCAATTTTGGCGTGAGGTTGATGAAACTCGGTATTTAGGGCCTAAAAAAATTGAGAAGGAAACCTATTGAAAATGGCTTGAATCGAGCAAGCGGTTCTGGTACTTTGCTTAGGGCATAAAGGGCATTTTCGTGATTTTCTCGGAACCTGAAGGTTTGAGATGGTTGAAAATCGTGACGGGAAGGTCCTAGGGGCCGAGGATCATAGTTAATAGCAGTTAAAATCTCAAAATCGGTTCTGGGACTTGGCTAAGGGGCCTAAATGGAATTTCCCGATGTCGTCAAAATATCGGGCAACGCTGAAATCTGTTCCTCATTTTTAAGGTAACTTGAAAAATTTGCTTCTGATAAATTTTTATCTTTGACTTCCATATATAAAGGTTCTTGGGGGTTCATTTCATTGTATACGTGCATTTCGTAGTTGATATTTTTGCCTGGATCTATGTATGTAGAGCTTTCGAGATCGAAATCGCTACTTTTGGGTTTCATTTGAAGTTTTGATTTTTCCTTTCCATTTTGGGTCATTTCAACATAAGGGCATTCTTCAACGGCATCTAGGACGTGCTCAATGCTGAGTCTGTGCGGGGACGTCAAATTTGATTCGGATTCTTTGGTGGGGGTGGCGGACATTGGTCTTTTTCTGGGAGTCATCGGCATGTAGTTTTCTTCGGTGAGGGTTGATGTTGAATCTGGCAAGCTTAAAGGGGTACCGAATGAAGTCCTTTTTTCAATGACTGTCCCTGAATCTGTGGAACTCATGGAAAGGTTGTGCTTTAACGAGAATTCAGACTGGGGGCAAGGATTTTGCGAAAGGACGGCAGCCACTTCTTCATCTCTGTCATCATCGCTTGAACTCGCATTTTTCAAAGGGCACTTTTCATCATAATTCAAAATTTCAGAATCGCTCATTACTTTTCTCTGCCAGTCTTCAAACTTTTGGTCTTTTTTCGCTTTGGATGTCTTAAGGATCCCAGCAGGAGCAGCTTTTGGCGACAAATCATCCAATTTGGTTTTCTTCATTTCAAAAGTTTGAATCTGCGATGCGAACAATGCTCTCTTTTTACCTTCTTCATGCTTTATATGTCGATTTTTGAAATTTGTGTGGAGCAAATCTGTTTCTTCAGATCCAAAATCGTTATCGCATTTAATGTAATGATACGAAAATTCCTTGATAACTCTCGACTCGTCAAGTTTTAAACCCCATTCTTCAACGACTTCGCATCTCCCTTCAACACTGCCGATTGATGGTGTTTTCATGGCTCTGTCCAAAGTGGAATTGGGCCTTTCAACTGAACTATTCGAATAAATCGGTTTGCTATTGTCAAAGGAAGAATTTGTACTAGAACTTCGTTTGTCGCTTCCGTAAATGTGAGTATTTTGGTAAACTAAGGGATCTGTTGGACCACTTTCAGTCTTTCTCAAATTTTCGTTTGAATAGTCCTCATCATGCGATTTGGCATCCATTTTCGAGTTATTGCACTGCCCACTACTTTGATCCTTGTAGAAAGCCATGAATTCCCTTTTCATCGTACCTAAAAAACATTTTAAAATAGTCCATATGTCGATTTTTAAGGAAGTGTAAAAGATGACATTGCCATAAATGCTCTCCTGGAACAACGTTTTGCAGACGAAAAACCGACTTTTTTCAGTTTTTTGCATATAACTCGAAAACGGGACATATTTAGAGGAAAACACTTTAGCTCTAAATTAAAGAAAACAAAATTCTGCATCGATTAAAAAAAAGTTTGCTAAAAACTGAAAAAGTTGTGTCCTTAAAACAATAAAATCTTTTACACCATCTGCAGGATAGGGCCCTTCAAAATGAATACCTGAGTCTGAAAAACCAGAATCGACCCTCGAATTGAACTTTTCCACTCGAAATTCTTTGGTAGAAGACAAATTTACACCTTTTGAATGAAAAATGTTCGCGTTGAGCAAATCGTTATTAATATTTGAAGGTTTTGTCAACGTTTCAGGGTTTATGTTGATATCCTTATGTTTAGGAAGTTCAGGTTGCCTTTGAGGTGCTTTTTGAGACAACGGAGACTGCATCATTCGCTGTTTCCATTCTAAAAGTCGTTTCATCGACTCTTCTCTCTAAAAATTCAGGTGAGATTATGTCAAGGGAGAAAAGTTACCTGTTGGGTTTTACGGCCATCTAAGTTATCTGAATTGTCCAATCCGTTCGTTTTTACTGCTGGATAATGCTGCTCAGGCTCCGGAAGTCGAGCGCTTGCTGATCGTTTGAACAAAGGATCTTGATCGTAGCTTCTAGAATCCCTGCAAAACAGAAAATTAGGATTTTAATTTTTTTGATTTTATATTGTTTAGGACCATTAGGGAGTTCGAAATCGTTTTCGTCACCTCCTGTGCTTTTGAAAAAAACCGGCCTTTGGAATGTTTTTCAGTTTTTGATCTCTAGCGCAAAAACAATGCATTTTAGCGACTTAATCACTAAGCAAAAAAAGAAAGATCATTAAATTCTGCGTCTAATGAGCTTTCAAAAGCCAAAATCGGTCGAGCCGTTCATGAGATATCGAAGTTCAAAAATGACCCCTTTTGTAGTAAAATGAACAATTTTATCAAAAACAAGCAAAAAATTTTTTGTTTTTTTAAACATCGATATCTCATGAACGGCTGGACCGATTTTGGCTTTGGAAAGCTCATTAGACGCAGAATTTAATGATCTTTCTTTTACTACTTAGTGATCGAGTCGCTAAAATGTATTGTTTTTGCGCTAAAGATCAAAAACTGAAAAAAGTACCAAAATTGGCCTGTTTTTTCAAAATGGCGGACGAAGCACAGGAAGGGGGGTCCCGAAAACTTATTTAAAGTTAATCGAGAATATCGTACCTCAATATTTCTTGTGGTAAAAATTCAGGTTCATCGGTGGACCTTTCTAAATTCGAAGTGTCGAAATTGATTCTTCTTTTATTCAGTGGGATTCTTGCAAATCCAGTTGGGGTGTCGACTTGTGATCGAACATACATGGCGGACTGCCTCATTTTCCGAGCGTAGCTTTCCTCAGACCAGTCGAGCGAATCGAAAGTTTCATCTTTGGGACCTAAAATACTCAAGCTGGACTTTGGTCTTCTTGGTAAAGTGATGACTTTCGAGAAGCTTTGCGTTGAAGGCTCTTGAGGTTGGCGGACTTCGTAATCGAGGAAATCGCAACTGTGAGGCCTCGGTGGGTGATTATTGGGAATTTTTGGATTCGACAAGAAATACTGGAGATGCTGATAATGCCCTAAAGCGTTCGACTGCTGTATATTGTTTCTTAAATGGATTTCGTTATTTTGCTGCAAATTTCCTTGCTGGTAGAGATTTCGGCTGTACGATTCTGGCGTGCTTTTTTCATAATGTTGAACATTAAAGGCGGATATTGGAGGAATATGAGGTGTCTTGTGGTATGGAGGCGTCCAATCTTGGGTGTAGGCATTCCTGGGCTCTCTTTCTTCGTGAAGTTCTGGCGAACAATCTGGCGATCCTTCATTTAGCCTTTTCGGCTTAGGAGGAGCATTAGCATAAAGAGGTTGGTTCTCAGAACTATTCGAATTTGTCCCAACACCTCCATCTGAGGTGCTATATTGGTAATCTCCGTAGTGCCCTTCCTTGGCAACATTTTGATTATTTGTCTTCACAGGCCTGAGCAAAAAGTTAAAAATGGAAATAATTTTTTATTTTTGTTTCTTTACCCAGGTTCTTGTAGGAGAGAAGCCAATGTTAGGGCTTTGACCCACTGTGCCATTGATACATCATTGTCTGCAGCAAAATAATAGGTCCGCATATTGTTGTGTTCAGCTTTAAAACTGTACTTTTTGTACACTTTGTCCTCATTTGAACAAGGTGAAATTTTGTAAGAGGGCAGAATGAACGATCCGAGTACTTTTTCTTCATCGGTGTCTGCAAAAGCGATGAAAAAGAAGCAAAAAAATGATGATGATGGCCTTACCTTTGTAATAGAAGAGGCAATAATCGGAGAGGACGAACCACCTTTTCTTCCAAAGCATGAGACCGTCACCGCCTCTTTTTTGGAGCCATCCTTGAAGTGTGACAGGAGTAGATAAGACGCGTTTTACTATTGGAGACTGGATAATCGTTTGATTTTTACGTCCTGTAGCCTTTTTTTGTGGAGTCTAAAATCATCAGTGTCACATAAAAAGGGTTGTCAGATTAGGTATACCAATTTGTGCTAAGTAGCCCAAAATGGCAACATTGTGATAAATGGCCCAAACTGGCAACATTGTGAAAGGCCCAACCGTGTGGGATTGCAGGATTGCCAGATTAGGAAGCAAAAAATTAGCCCATATTGCGATAGTTCGCTCCTGGCAACACTGTCAATAGCCCAGCCTTGTGGAATTGCAGGGTTGCCAGATTAGGCCACAAATGAGTATCCCTATTTGTGATAAATCGCCCTAATTGGCAACACTGTCAATAGCCCAACCTTGTGGGAATGCAGGATTGCCAGATTGGGCCCCAAAAAACATCCCAATTCGCGATAAATTGCCTGAACTGGCAACATTATGAAAGGCCCAACCTTGTGGTATTGCAGGGTTGCCAGATTAGGCCACAAAAGAGTATCCCAATTTGTGATAAATCGCCCTAATTAGCAACACTGTCAATAGCCCAACCATGTGGGATTGCAGGATTGCCAGATTAGGGTGCAAAAAATTGGCCCAATTTGCGATAGTTCGCTCAAACTGGCAACACTGTCAATAGACCAACCTTGTGGGAATGCAGGATTGTCAGATTGGGCCCCGAAAAAAGTAGCCCAATTGGCGATAAATTGCCCTGTTAACATTATGAAAGGCCCAACCTTGTGGAATTGCACGGTTGCCAGATTAGGCCACAAAAGAGTATCCCAATTTGTGATAAATCGCCCTAATTGGCAACACTGTCAATAGCCCAACCTTGTGGGAATGCAGGATTGCCAGATTGGGCCCCAAAAAAACATCCCAATTCGCGATAAATTGCCCAAACTGGCAACATTGTGAAAGGCCCAACCGTGTGGGATTGCAGGACTGCCAGATTAGGAAGCAAAAAATTAGCCCAATTTGAGATAGTTCGCTCAAACTGGCAACACTGTCAATAGCCCAACCTTGTGGGAATGCAGGATTGCCAGATTGGGCCCCCAAAAAAACATCCCAATTGGCGATAAATTGCCCTGTTAACATTATGAAAGGCCCAACCTTGTTCGATTGCAGGATTGCCAGGTTGGGCGTCAAAGGGTATCCCAATTTGTGATAAATGGCCCAAACTGGCAACACTGTCAAAAGCCTAACTTTTCGGGATTGCCCCAAAAAAGCAGCCCAATTCGTAATAGTGTCCAAACTGGTGGCCAAAATAGTGTCAAAACACTGCTCATAAAATCGCACTCACCATAGCCATTAGAGGGAGATCAGAGGTCCATCCGGGTTAACAATTCGTTTCGTATGTCCACAATCCACACCTAGAAAAAAAAACAAATAGGTTAACTAAATATTTTGCTACAGGATATCGAGATTTCGGTATAACTCCATTGATATCTTGGCACCATATACAGGGTAGGGCCTTAGGAAGCCACTTTTATAGAATATTCCCATTTTGGGCGTTCCACTTCCATAACAACCAGACCAGACCAGACCTTCAAATTTAATTTTCTAGCTGACTGAAGGTGGAGAAAGAAAAGCCTTTTAGTTAGACTTCAGAAGACTAGATTGGATTTTTATGAAAAACTACCGTGGAACCCTAACGGGCCATTCTCATATTACAAAGCCACGATATATCGTATTTCTAACGGTGCCCCTAAAAAATAAAAGGAAACATAACGCATAATCCGATATATTATGCAACAGATTCCACAGGGGTTAGCAGCATGTTACATACGAAAAAAAAATCGAAATCCTTTCGAGTTGTTTATCGCAGGAAATAAGCGATTGAATTACAAGTCCCTAGGGCGTTTTTCAGACCACAAACAAGTCCGCTCTAATAATAATCGAGAAATTTAAAATAAATAATTTGAAATAAGTAAGCTATCTTCAGCTTTATGAAATCTTGAAATTTTCACATCAATTTTTCGACTCAAAAAGGCTAAAATCAAAAGAATAGGCCCCAGCTAACCACCCCACCCGGCCCGGAGGTCCAAGTTGGCCTTGAAAGATCACCAAACTGGAAATTTTTATGATATTTACGCAATTTTTTTTTAAATATCCAAAATATTTTTTAATTTAGAGAAGAGACAACGGAATTACGTGGGTCAGGAACTGGTTCTGGACCTACATACCAACGGCCTTGCGTTTCGCACTAAAAGAAATTCTCAAAACTATCTCTACCAAATGCCTCAAAAATTACTATTTTAAACTTAAATACATAATTTTTATAAACAAAACAAGTTAAAAAGAGACTTAAATCTTCCTTATACTGCAGACGAGTCTTAATTTATCATTATGATAAGGTGTACATAGATACTTAAGTTACAAAGCAAGAAAACGTGTTTAAACTCTTTTTTTATTTTTATTTTAGATATTCATAAGGTATGTACATACTAGGAAAACTTCATTTTTTCACTCTAACAGGACAAGCCCAGAGACATCAACTTTCTTAAAGATCTACTTTAGGGGGAACATCAACTCCTCCCCTTACTTCCACAACCTTCCCTTTATCCTCGTAACTTCCCTCACCATACACAGTGAAAATTGGGTGAAATAATGAAGTTATTAGTAATTACTAATTAGTTAATTGCTCAAAGAGTTAATTAGTTGTTTAGATTAATAGTTAATGAGATAAATGGTTGATTAGTTAATTAGTTAAATGGCTAATTACTGAAGGAGTTAATTATTACTTATCTAGTTCATTAGTTAAATAGTTAATCACTTAACTAGTTCATTAGTTACATAGTTAATCACTTAACTAGGTAGTTCATTAGTTAAATAGTTAATCACTAACTAGTTCATTAGTTAAATAGTTAATCACTTAACTAGTTCATTAGTTAAATAGTTAATTATTACTTAACTAGTTCATTAGTTAAATAGTTAATCACTTAACTAGTTCATTAGTTAAATAGTTAATTATTACTTAACTAGTTCATTAGTTAAATAGTTAATTATTACTTAACTAGTTCATTAGTTAAATAGTTAATTATTACTTAACTAGTTCATTAGTTAAATAGTTAATTATTACTTAACTAGTTCATTAGTTAAATAGTTAATTATTACTTAACTAGTTCATTAGTTAAATAGTTAATCACTTAACTAGTTCATTAGTTAAATAGTTAATCACTTAACTAGTTCATTAGTTAAATAGTTAATCACTAACTAGTTCATTAGTTAAATAGTTAATCACTTAACTAGTTCATTAGTTAAATAGTTAATTATTACTTAACTAGTTCATTAGTTAAATAGTTAATTATTACTTAACTAGTTCATTAGTTAAATAGTTAATTATTACTTAACTAGTTCATTAGTTAAATAGTTAATCAATTAACTAGTTCATTAGTTAAATAGTTAATCACTAACTAGTTCATTAGTTAAATAGTTAATCACTAACTATGTAGTTCATTAGTTAAATAGTTAATCACTAACTAATTCATTAGTTAAATAGTTAATTATTACTTAACTAGTTCATTAGTTAAATAGTTAATTATTACTTAACTAGTTCATTAGTTAAATAGTTAATTATTACTTAACTAGTTCATTAGTTAAATAGTTAATCACTTAACTAGTTCATTAGTTAAATAGTTAAGTTTAGGCATTAGTAAACTAATTAAGTAATTCATTCATTAAATTAATTAAGTAATTAACTAATTAGTTTAATGAATGAATGAATTAGTTGATTACTTAATTGTATTTAATTAAGAATTACTTACTTAGTAGAATAATTAAGAATATAAGAAGAATTAAGAATAATTAATAATTAGAATTACTTAATTAGTTTAACGAATGAATTAGTGAATTACTTAATAAGTTTAATCAGTTAATTACTCAGTTAGTTCAATGAATTAATTAGTGAATTATTTAATTAGTGGAATGAATTAATTAGTAAAATTATTTCTAAAAATTTTGTTCAACCATAACTTTAATTTTGTGTTAATTTTATGGGACGAGCAAAAAAAAAGCAAATACATCAAAATTACTTAATTATGTAATTAATTAGTTAATTAAGATTTATGAAGTTTTTTTTTTGTGTGCATTCCCATGTCTGGTGAGTAAATTCGATGAAGATCCACCCTTTTCCAGAAGAAATTATTGATAAAATTTTTTGGAATTACCGAAATTAAAAGGGTTTCATCAAAGATTTTGTACTACTGTCGTGTTATTTGGTGGTGGGCTGTGTAAAACAGCGTGAGCGATAAAAATCTCCCGGAGTCCCATTTCCTTAAATGGACTCTCCACGAAGAAGCATCCCATCACACGAAGTCGACTTCTTACAGTATTTATTTTCTCCATTTTTTTTTTTTTTTATCTTTAAAGATAAGAAAGACAATCTTGTGAAAGACAATCATAAAGAAGCCACTATACCATATATTTCTCAAAAACAATTTCCAGTTTTCTTTCTTTGGAAATCTGCTAATAAGTAATTAGATAATCTAAAGATGGTAGACCGCAAGGTGTCCTTTTCCCGGCAATAATAGCCGGCGTCCTCTCACGGATGGTTAAGCGTTCGGGACATTCTTTTCGGTCCTCCCGTAACGGTAGAATTAGCCAATAGACCCGAGCCTATAAACTAGCAAAAAGGCACGACCTCTTTTTCCCGTCAGCTTTTTTCCTCAATCGGTGCAAAAATAAATGAAATGTTTGTTAGTTTTGGGTCAATTGCGGCAACCCCAATCACAGAAATCCTGTCCGTGTAGGTTTTTTTTGGTGAAAAAAGTCCAAAATCTGGCTAAAAAGGGCTCTTCTTGTGGAAAAGATACAAAATCTCCCTAAAAAGGGTATTTTTTTGGTCAATTAAAGGTTCTAAATTAGGCCAAAAAGGGGATTTTCTTGTCAAATAGGGCCAAAATCAGTGTGAAAAGGGTCTTTTCTTGTGAAATAGGGCCAAAATCTGAGTAAAAAGGGTCTTATCTTGTGAATTAAAAGTACGAAATTAGGCCAAAAAGGGTATTTGCTTGCTAAAATGGTCAAAAATGGTGTGAAAAGGGTCTTTTCTTATAAAAATAGGGTCAAAATCTTGCTGAATAGGGTCTTTGCTTGTCAAAAGGGCCAAAATCTGTCTGAAAGGTGTCTTTCCTTGTCATAAAGGGTAAAAATCTGGCTGAAAAGGGTCTTTCCCTGTCAAAAAGGGTCAAAATTGAACTGAAAGGGGTCTTGTCTTATCAAAAAAGGTTAAAAATTAGGCTAAAAAGGGCCTTTTATTGTCTAAAAGGGTCCAAATGTGGCTGAAAAGGGTCTTTTCTCATCAAGAAAGATTGAAAATTAGGCTAAAAAGGGCCTTTTCTTGTCTATAAGAGTCCAAATGTAGCTGAAAAGGGTCTTTTCTCATCAAAAAAGATTGAAAATTAGGCTAAAAAGGGCCTTTTCTTGTCTAAAAGGGTCCAAATGTGGCTGAAAAGGGTCTTTTATCATAAAAAAATATCCGCTCATACGAGAGAACCACTCCCACGATCTTATTACTCATTTACATCGCCCCCCCCCCTTTGACTCGAGCCACGTGTTCAGTCCTTTCCCTAAAGACGCGTCTTGTCTTTATTTTGCATAACTCGCGAACTGGTCTATAATTTTAGAAGCCTCAAAACATATTCACCTTAAGGGGCTTCCTAAAATGTTTTCATTTTGAGTGACTACTGAAAAGTAAATGCAATAAGGTAAATATTTATGATCCACTTAAGTTTTTTACCCGTATCGACCTCAAATGAAGCTTGAAGGGCCTAAATTGACAGGAAAAAGGCATCTGCCGAGCTCAAAACGCCAAACATAATTTAACACGCGATAGATGGGGAAAAAAAATTCGGTTTTCAAGTAGACTTAAGCAGGGTGGACTTTGACCCTTCTTTGATGAGGAAGTTTTAACCTTTTGACCCCTTTTAGACCCTTTACAGAGTCAAAGTTTAGCAGAAAAAGGTTCCTTGTTTTGTTACAAAAACTGTGTTATCAGAACCTGACGGGACAAAAGCGTTAAAAACGCTGATATGGAAGTTTCGATGTTTTTAAAACTTTACATTATTGCTTTTATGGATTTTTCTTCTTTTTAGCGGATTTCTGACGGAAAGAGGCTATTGAGGTGGTCGTGACGGAGGATATTCGTGATCAGGAAGCTCTGGGGATCAAGAAAATATAGGGGTTCCTTGGAGTCTCCCTAGGAGGGTGAGGCAAGAGGACTATCTCGAAGTCGATTAATAATCAAGAAAGTTAATTTTAACGACCAGCTCTTCACTTGAGCTCCTCAGAATATCGAAACGTCATTATCGATGACCAGATTCTGCGAAGATTCGTCATCCTCCCTGAGCGTGCTTAGTTTAAACGGTTCGTTTTCCACTTGATTTAATCTTGGATTTAAAGGGCTTCGGCTACGATAAAAAGGAAGGAAGCCGTTTGTGGCAAACCTGATGAAATTCGAGAGGAGTGGCTGCAAACAGGGTGATCAACAGAACAAACCTCAGCTAATGATTTCTTTGTCCAATTTTCACAAAGGGCGGCTTTACAGCCCAAATCCAAAAGTGCACGGCTTATGGCACACCCTATACTAACCTAGTAATAACGTTATAGTAGTTACATAAGGTAAGTACTTAATAAGAAAATCGTGTTGACAAGCAAAGCGCTAATTACATTTCTCACGGTTATACGGTCGTTGAATGATTTGAGTGCCTGCTTTTTGATTTTTATCAGGTGAAGATGTTTAATTTTTAAGACTAGCGCGTCATCGTAGAAAGTCGGCTGTGTTTTAAAATATCTGTTATAAAATTAGGACTGGATGAAATCATAAAACAATTTGATAAATGGCCGAAACTAGCTGATATCCTCATTTTCCTAACAATACAGGGTGGTTCGAGTTAGTAGGTCAAGAAAAACTTGGGTTAAATGCAGAGTTGCCAGATTAGGCCTAACAAACTAGCCCGATTTGCGATAAATTGTCGAAAATGGCAACAATGTCGAAAGGAGAACTTTGTTGGATTGCGGTGTTGTCAGATTAGGCCTAACAAACTAGCACAATTTGCGATAAATTGCCCAAAATGGCAACAATGTCAAAAGTTCAACTTTGCGGGATTGCAGTGTTGCCAGATTACTCCTAACAAACTAGCCCAATTTGCGATAAATTGTCCAAAATGGCAACAATGTCAAAAGTTCAACTTTGTGGGATTGCAGTGTTGCCAGATCAGACCCAACAAAATAGATATTTTTGCGATAAATTGCCCAAAATGGCAACAATGTCAAACGTTCAACTTTGTGGGATTGCAGTGTTGCCAGATCAGACCCAACAAAGTAGATCATTTTGCGATAAATTGTCCAAAATGGCAACACTGTCAAAAGTTCAACTTTGTGGGACTGCAGTGTTGCCAGATTAGACCCAACAAAGTAGATATTTTTGCGATAAATTGCTCAAAATGGCAACAATGTCAAAAGTTCAACTTTGCGGGATTGCAGTGTTGCCAGATTAGACCCAACAAAGTAGATATTTTTGCGATAAATTGCCCAAAATGGCAACAATGTCAAAAGTTCAACTTTGCAGGATTGCAGTGTTGCCAGATTAGGCCTAACAAACTAGCCCAATCTGCGATAAATTGTCCAAAATGGCAACACTATCAAACGTACAACTTTGTGGGATTGCAGTGTTGCCAGATCAGACCCAACAAAATTTGTCCAATGACGGGTTGCGATAGGAAACCCTCCCAGCAAACAGTGTTTTACCCAGTTCCTTATGCCATTTAACCCAATTTTTATGACATACTAAGTCGAACCCACCCTGTATATCAAAAAAAGTGAACTTAAAATATGGGTTGAGTATTTTTTAAATTTAAAAAGCGAAATTTAGTCCTCCGTTAATGAGGAGTACCTATACAAAAAGAGGAATGCGGCTACACAGCGTCTTGGCTGTTTAAAAATTCCAAAAGGTTGACGCACTTACCCAAGGACTTCCAATCGGATCGACGAAAATCTGTCAAATCCTCGTTCATCAATGAAGCTCAAGTGAATTTTGAAGGAAATAATGAGAAAACATGTGTTTTTTCGTGTACGAGAAAGCTAGAAGACAAGATGGGAGTTAAAACAGGATCGCCGTTGATAATAAATTCAAATGGCGTGTCCCCTCCGAGTACTGACACGTTGTCATTCAATCACGTAACATAAGTTGGCTTTAGCCTGTAAAAAGCCATGAGCCTAGTCCGGTTCTATTCTTATTCACCTCTTATTTCCAACATACCGTAGGAGGGAGTGCGTGATGAAAGAGCTAATATCCGGCTTGTCCGAAGCCTCATTACGCCGATGTCCACTTCTTCCACATCATCTTTCACCCAAATGCCGCCCAACGTATAAAGTAACCATTTTATAGGCCATATGGGAATCCCGGGTGGAATAATAAGAAATGAAGGAACTTAAAATAAGAAACGCGATTCACAGGATGGCCGTAAAAGGATCGGATCATCGAGAGCTGCGATATCAAGCATTGAAGTCTCTACAGTTAAAGACCCTGACTCTACGTCAAGCTAAAAAGGGCCTTATTTGTCATAATGGAATAGTATCTTGTTAAAAGGGCCCCTAGTGCCTAAAAAGGATCAAAAATCAAGCTACAAAAGGGGCTTTATGTATCATAAGAAATAGTATCTAGTTAAAAGGGCCTCTAGTGCCTAAAAATGGTCAAAAATCAAGCTAAAAAGGGAGTTATTCGTCATAAAATAATAGTGCCTGGTTAAAAGGGCAAAGTTCAAAGGGCCTTGGCCCCTAAAAAGGATCAAAACTCATCAAAACTCAAGCTACAAAAGGGGCCTTATTTGTCATAAAGGAATAGTATCTAGTTAAAAGGGCCCCTAGTGCCTAAAAATGATCAAAATCAAGCTACAAAAAGGGCCTCATTTGTCATAAAGGAATAGTATCTTGTTAAAAGGGCCCATAGTGCCTACAAAGGATCAAAAATCAAGATTAAAAGGGCCTTATTTGTCGTTAAGGAATGTTATCTAGTTACAAGGGCCTCTAGTGCCTAAAAATGGTCAAAAATCAAGCTAAAAAGGGAGTTATTCGTCATAAAATAATAGTGTCTGGTTAAAAGGGCAAAGTTCAAAGGGCCCTGGCCCCTAAAAAGGATCTAAACTCAAGCTACAAAAGGGGCCTTATTTGTCATAAAGGAATAGTATCTAGTTAAAAGGGCCCCTAGTGCCTAAAAATGATCAAAAATCAAGCTAAAAAGGGAGTTATTCGTCATAAAATAATAGTGTCTGGTTAAAAGGGCAAAGTTCAATGGGCCCTGGCCCCTAAAAAGGATCAAAAATCAAGCTAAAAAGGGCCTTATTTGTCATAAAAGAATAGTATCAAGTTAAAAAGGCCCCTAGTGCCTAAAAAGGATCAAAAATCAAACTACAAGATCATCGTGATCGTAATAGATAGGAAGTCTAAGAATTATTCCTCATTTACTGTAAAATCTGGCCAGGTTTAATTTTTTTATTTATTTATTCATCCTTCTGATGTCATTACGAGCGTCACCACCCCCATAGGCGCTACTCTAACCGGTCTAGCGGGAATTCAATGAGAGCAACCGAGTAAAGTTAATAACCGTTTTTAAAGGAAGTAAACGTCGTTCGATTTTTTTCTCTTTTTTCCTCTCTTTTATCCTCTGTAGTGGATACTTCAAGAATCCGACAAATAAAAAATCTTTGAAATTAAAATCGTCCTTCATATTTTACGAGCCGTTTTTTAACGCCTCCTGGTTCCGGCTACCTACTTCATATTTCCATCCTCGTTCCTACGGACACCTCATAAAAAAATTATTATTTATGCTTTTTGTATATTTTTCGTCCACCATTGAGGTCCCTATAATTAAAAAAAAAATTCAAGATCCTATGTTCAGTTGATTTAACTGTGTTTATCGTATATGACGTCATTTAATGTATGTTTGTAGACTAGTAATATGGAAGAAACCTCATTTGAACAATATAGAAAGCATGTTCTTTGTATTTTAACCTTGTACGTTTCTCATTAATTTAATCAATAAATCTCGATTTCCTGAATGTGCTATTTATTAAAAATTATAGAGAAAGGAATAATTAAAGCGTTTTTTAACTTGCGGATGTCTCGAAATCTCCAAAGACCGTTTTCTATGGGAGTTAATAGTAGAAAATCGTTTGCCCGTTAAAAATCAATATTAAAGGCAGCTATTAATTTCCGATGGTTCATCGTTTCCGATTATTATCAGGAATGGTGTTTTTCACCTTAAGATCGTTCCGTTTAATGAATCTAATGTGGAAAGCGTGTTACTTTTGTTTTTCTCTTGTAGTTTATGTATTGAAATATTGAAAAAGTCTTAAAATGGTTGAAAAAGAGCCAAATTAGGGCCCTTGGGATCTCAAAAGGATCGAACATTGAGCTAAAAAGGTCCTCTTTCGTCGTAAAGGAACAAAAACCTTGCTAAAAGGGCCTCTGCGTTCAAAAAAGACCAAAAACCATGATAAAAAGGGCATTATTTGTCATAAAGGTATGTAGTTAAAAGGGCCCTAGTAAAAAGGGTCTATGAGCAAGCTAAAAAGGGCCCTGTCATGAAGGAATGTGACCAATAGGGCCCTTTTTGGTTTGGGGTTTGATCCATTTTAGGCACTAGGGGCCTTTTAAGCTATTCCTGTATGACAAATAAAGCCCTTTTTAGCTTGATTTTTGATCCTTTTTAGGCACTAGGGGCCTTTTTAACTTGATACTATTCTTTTGTGACAAATAAGGCCCTTTTTAGCTTGATTTTTGATCCTTTTTAGGGGCCAGGGCCCTTTGAACTTTACCCTTTTCACAAGACACTATTATTTTATGACGAATAACTCCCTTTTTAGCTTGATTTTTGACCATTTTTAGGCACTAGAGGCCCTTTTAACTAGATAACATTCCTTAACGACAAATAAGGCCTTTTTTAGCTTGATTTTTGATCCTTTTTAGGCACTAGGGGCCCTTTTAACTAGATACTATTCCTTTACGACAAATAAGGCCCCTTTTGTAGCTTGAGTTTTGATCCTTTTTAGGGGCCAGGGCCCTTAGAACATTGCCCTTTTAACTAGATACTATAACTAAATAGATATATATAACTAAATAAAACTAAATATAAAACTAACTAAATATAAATAGATAATATAACTAAATAGATACTATAATATTGTATGACTAATAACTCCCTTTTTAGCTATATTTTTGACCATTTTTAGGCATTAGAGGCCCTTTTAACTAGATAACATTCCTTAACGACAAATAAGGCCCTTTTTAGTTTGATTTTTGATCATTTTTAGCCACCAGGGGCTCCTATAACTAGACACTATTATTTTATGACAAATAAGGCCCTTTTTAGCTTGACTTTTGATCCTTTTTAGGCACTAGGGGCCCTTTTAACTAGATACTATTATTTTATGACAAATAAGGCCCTTTTTAGCTTAATTTTTGACCTTTTTTGGACACTATGGGCCTTTTTAACTAGATGATGTTCCTTTATGACAAGACTTTTCAACTTTATCAAATCGAATTAATAAAAAATTCACCACAAATTCGGACTTTTCCGGAAGTTTAGAAACATCTGAAGATAAAAGGCAGGCGATCGAAATGGGGTTCACCTCAGGGAACGAAATCCCTAAAGGAGACGATTCATAAAGAATTTACCCCTTAAATGGAGTGAAAAGCAACCACGAATTTCACACTTTATATGGCAGCCTTTCTTAAACAATTAAAAATCGAAGAATATTTGTATAGTCGACTAGCATTTAACAATAAATAGGCAATCCTATACAAAATAAGAGAAAGTATTTATACTGACCTCGAGGTCAAGGAGGTTTTGACATTGCTAATTCTCACTAATGCCATCTTATAATGGCCTACATGTGACCATCCAGATCGAGAGGCCAAGAAATTAAGTTATGTGAGCGATTGAAAAGGAAAAGTGAAGCCAAGGCACCATTCCTTCTATTAATTCACGTTTAAAAATATATTATGAAACATAGTGGAGAATTTAATGATTTCAGTGATGAATTAGTTCTGCTTTGAGCGTTTAAAATGCACATTCCAGGTTTTTTTTTGCCACTAGGGGCCCTTTTAAGTAGATACTATTCCTTTGTGACAATTAAAGCCCTCTTTAGCTTGATTTTTCATCCTTTTTAGGCACTAGGTACTATTCCTTAGTGACAAATAAGGCCCTTTTTGAGTTGATTTTTGGCCCATAAGGCCAGGAAATGGTTGATTTCTTTTGTTTTTCCTATCTCAGTTGGATTTCGTCCTCATCTTCTCTATGATAAGTCCCAGGCGATGGATTCTCTTCAACTTTCTTGAGTCCTTGGAACGCCCCCACTTCTTGGCGACCGGTGTTATTCCCCCTTTACCGCAGGCTTCTTCATTCGCTTCATCCAAATAGTTGGTCGAGCCCTCTTTTTTTCCCTTCTTTTGTTCAGTCATTTGTGGGAGATATAATGCGCCAGGATTAGAGATCCACCAATGGCCTAAGAACAATAGCCAACCCCTCCACACAATTTCCATCACGACTTAACTCACTAGACTCTTTTTGTGAATCAAAACATGGAAACGTCCAATCTAGGTAACTATGAAGTTTTCGAGATGAAAAAATTGATCGTTCTGCTTAATAGAAAACTGCAATGAGCACACTTTTGAACAGTTAAAACGTCCGGCTTCCGTTCTTGATAACTTTCTTTCTACAAAGGGGAAAGCCGAAGAGCAATCAAAGGTTAAATTAAAAAGGGGAAGAGAGTTGAGAGAAAAAGAAGAAAAGAAAATGTATTTTTGAAATGTCCTACATGTTGAAAAATGTCGCCGCCTCCTGTTCGAAGGTGGAATTCTTTCAGTCTGGCTCGTGTTTCCCACGGAACGAGGCGAAAGTGCATTTCTCAAGTCGAGACCATAGCGTCCTTGTCCCTTTAATTTAATTACAATCTGGTCACCGTTTTGGGCTTCCAAGTCAACTTTTCTGCGTATTAAGAAATCACGTCCTCCTTAGAGAGAAAACCGAGTAAAAACGTCATTATTCAAAAGGTTTGGACCACCTGCGTGGATAAGTCGGCTTTTCTCATGTACGAAACGAACATTTTTTTCCCCTCACGAAGTTACAACCAATTTGTAATCATTTTTAAGATGAGACATATCTATTGTATTTTCCTCTAAATTGGACTCCAAGTAAGAATTCTCAATTTAGGTTAAAAATCATAAGGGCCTATAGCAGGGGCGGACTGGGACCTTAGGGTGTGGGTGGGTTTTCAGTTAAGGGGGCGCCCGTGGATGGGGGGGGGGGCGCAGAAAATTGCAATTTTCTGGAAAACTTAGGAAATAACTTTTTCAATTCTGAAAATTAGGCACTAATAACTGTTGATTTTGAGGTTTTTTACGAAAATTAGGCTTTAAAAATGTTGATTGAGGTTTTTGACGAAAATTTGGGCTTTAGAAATGTTGGGTTTGAGGGTTTTGGACGAAAATTATTAGGCTTTAAAAATGTTGATTACTAGGTTTTTGGTCGAAAATTAGGCTTTATAAGTGTTGATTTCGACGGTTTTTGACGAAAATTAGGCTTTAGAAATGTTGATTTTGAGGTTTTTCACGATAATTTGGCTTTAATAATGTTGATTTTGAGGTGTTTTGACGAAAATTAGGATTTAAAATGTTGATTTTGAGGTTTTTGACGAATTTTTGGGAATATTTGCCAAAAAATAATATAAAAATAAAAATAAAAAAATAAAAAATAAAAATTATCCGGGGGGCGCCGCCGTCGCCTCTATGTATTCTCGGGGGGCGCGGGTGGGTTCTGTCCACCCGCCCCCTCCGGGCCAGTCCGCCCCTGGGCCTTAGTGACCGAAAGGGACGACGAGGAACGAAAAGGAGGACTTTAGACGTAACAGAATCAAGTTAAAAAGGGCCCCTAGGGCCTGAAAATGATCAAAAATCAAGCTAAAAAGGGCCCTATTTGTCATAAAATAATAGTAGTTAAAAGGGCACCTAGTGCCTAAAAAGGATAAAAAATCAGCCTACACATTTTGAGCATTTTAATTTAAAACAACTTACTATTTTTATTTCCATCTTGAGTTCATCATACAATTTCTCTCCTTATCCGGCGATTTCATCTGCGAATTAAATAAATAAAAATAAAAAAATTGTTGAAAAATTGTTAATTGTATTAATATTCAATTAGTGGCTTCGTGGCCGAGTGGATTTAGGCATGCGACCCAAGCCTCAGTACGCTCAAGGTCACCCCATACATTCCCTCCCATAACCTAATAGCGATGACAAGATAAGGAAATACAAACAAAAAACAAGGTGTGAGTAATTAATAGCACTTTCTTAATTGTTATAACAGGAAGGCAAATTATAAAAACAAATTAAATAAAAAAAAATAAAAACATCATTAACATAATACTATCAATTATTTTGTGGGAACCTCTTTGATAAAACGTGTCAGATTAATTGAAAGAAACAGTTTTTCGAGATTTGTCCGCAAACAATTACACGCTCTATTGACTCGTGGGAAGAAGGTTCCGCGCCGTTAAGATAACCCTTAACACCGGAAGATTCGGGTAAAAATTCATGGCAATTAGCTCGTTTGTAGACGAAATGTCTTTTTTTAAGGGAACTTAGCACTGAAAAGCCAGATGCAAGGGGTAAGAGCGGATTTATAAAACTTTTGACTCTTCAAGACTGTTTAGTTTTTGGAGTCAGTGGCCATAATCCCATCTGGTGGCCTCTACATCCATCTATAGGTGGCCGCTACATCCGCCCTTATGTGGCCGCTACATCCATCCTCATGTGGCCGCTACATCCATCCTCATGTGACCGCTACATCCATCCTTATGTGGCCTCTACATCCGCCCTTATGTGCCCGCTACATTCATCCTCATGTGGCCGCTACATCCATCTATAGGTGGCCGCTACATCCATCCTTATGTGACCGCTAAATCCATCCTTATGTGACCGCTACATCCATCCTTGTGTGACCACTACATCCATCCTCATGTGGCCGCTACATCCGCCCTTATGTGGCCGCAGCATCCATTCTTATGTGGCCGCTACATCCATCCTTATGTGACCGCTACATCCATCCTTGTGTGACCACTACATCCATCCTCATGTGGCCGCTACATCCGCCCTTATGTGGCCGCAGCATCCATTCTTATGTGGCCGCTACATCCATCCTTATGTGACCGCTAAATCTATCCTTATGTGACCACTATATCCATCCTTGTGTAACCACTACATCCATCCTTATGTGGCCGCTACATCTGCCCTTATGTGGCCGCTACTCCTTATGTGACCGCTACTTCAATCTATAGGAGGCCGCTACATCCATCCTCATGTGGCCGCTGCATCCATCTATAGGTGGCCGCTGCATCCATCCTTATGTGGCCGCTACATCGATCTATAGGTGGCCGCTACATCCATCTATAGGTGGCCGCTACATCGATCTATAGGTGGCCGCTACATACATCCTTATGTGGCCGTTACATCCGCCCTCATGTGGCCGCTACATCCGCCCTCATGTGGCCGCTACATCCATCCTTATGTGACCACTACATCCATCCTTATGTGGCCGCTACATCTGCCCTTATGTGGCCGCAACATCCGCCCTTATGTGGCCGCTACATCCCTCCTTATGTGGCCGCTACATCCCTCCTTATGTGGCCGCTACATCCATCTATAGGTGGCCGCTGCATCCATCCTTATGTGGCCGCTACATCCATCTATAGGTAGCAGCTACATCCGCCCTTTTGTGGCCGCTACATCCATCCATCCTTATGTGGTCTCTACATCCGCCCTTATGTGGCCGCTACATCCATCTATAGGTGGCCGCTACATCCATCTATAGGTAGCAGCTACATCCGCCCTTATGTGGCCGCTACATCCATCCATCCTTATGTGGTCTCTACATCCGCCCTTATGTGGCCGCTACATCGATCTATAGGTGGCCGCTACATACATCCTTATGTGGCCTCTACATCCATCCTTAGCTAACCTATACATCCATACTGGACTACAACGAAAGTGTGTCTTCCTAATTTATAAAGGGTTCTAGACCCTCTAGTAAAAATTGCTTCTTCTGAGATCGATTCCAGAGTGTTCAGAGCAATTTTCACGACTAGGGCTATTAAATTAGAGGAAGGTAATACAGTAGATAAAAAAAGCAAGACCTTGATGGTATTGTATGACCGACACGGACGCCTCGAGGGCACCGTCCCCTGCTTGCTCGCAACTTTTCCTATCATATTCCCATTCTACATTTTTCAATACGAACCGAGAGCGGCTAAATGAAGTTAACGTCCTTTTACAAGGACAACCGGGGCGTGTTCGAGATCTCCCGCATCCTTTGCCATTTCTTAACTTCCACCCCAACCATTTTTTTTCTCGGAAAAAAGTGTGACGCCTAATTTATAATTCTTCTAGGTCCATGACTGAAAGAATGAAAGATAATAGGATTGAATGAAACTACACATTAGTGTGAAGGAAAGGAAAAAAAAACGAGTTTTTCCAAATCACATTTTTACCACTGGCATTAAAAGTTTACCAGATGACTAGAGGAGTAAAATAATCATTATTTTCTCATTATTTGGCCTATTTAAGTTCCACAACTAGATTTAAAAATCGAAAAGACTTTTAATAACATTATCCTCTTCTATTTTGTGAAGAATCCCCGGTGATCGTGAGTGAGGGGCGGGTTTCCCTATAATTTTCGCCCGCGTAAGTGACCACCGAAACGTCGACACGGAATGTATCATGAGGGAACTTTTTAAACGAGATTTGTCTCTATAAAAATTAACAAAAAGTCCTTCATTTCATGATGTTGCTGGGTCTAGGAGACCGAATTTTCAAAACTTTTCTGCTGAGTCAAATTCTCAAGAGGCAACTTTTTGTATCTTGGACAAAGGATCCGTTGGCCAGGAAACATCGTTTTGAAGAAATTGGAAAACGGCCCAGTTCCTTTTTTTTCTTCTTCAAGAGGACATTTTGATGCCACAAACACGTGTTTAAAACGAATGAAAAAAATGAAACGAGTGGGTAAACGCTGGCTATAAGAAATCGCTGAATGTTTTGACGTTTCTTGGTAATTGACGATAATTGAACCTTCGACAAAAGCGAATGACTTGCGTTCGCCGTAGGTTTTTCTATGGCCAGTTTCCGATATTTTTTTAGGTATCTCTCAACAGAATGAGAAATTCTGTCAAAAAGTGTCACATTCTATTAAAAAGGGTCATCAAAATGTGACACGATTAACTAAAAAAGTGTTACGTCTTGCCTAATGTCACGGTATTTAAAAAATGACACATTCTAGTTAGTGTCACATCAGCCTACAAGTGTCAAAATAGAGACAAATTCTGTCAAAAAGTGTCACATTCTAGCTAAAAAGGGTCTTCATCAGCGTCAAATTAATTCTTTTTAAAGTGAAAACATCCGATCGCCTAACGGAAACCAACGCCCGATCTTTTTCGAATTGTATTTAAATTAGTTTGAATGTCCCTCGCCTCCTGCACTGAAATAAAATTAGGAAACTTGGAGATTGATTTTGAATTCAGTCAATCTTTTCTTATACCTCATTAATTTATTCCCCGTTATGAATATTTATAATGGAATAAAAAGGAACGAGGAAGAATGCGGTTCAAGCGTCCCGAGATATGCATTTATGTTGAATTTCGTTCATTCTCCTCTAGGCTGTGATTTATGCCCAAACACTTGAATTTTGAGGACAACCAAAGAGTTGACAAACCAGAATCTTAAAATGCCACATTTGGACGGGTTGGCTGGGTGCAGTCCAAAAAAAAGACAACTTGGACCTTTCCAGGAGGTCGGGGGTAGGAACACGTCAGCGTTCCGCCTAGCAAAAAACACACTTTTTGAGAAAATTTCCGTTTTGTGCGACTTCCACAAGTACCAGACCTTTTTTTATGCATGGCACAATTAGAACCATTATTATTTATGTGTACTGCCTAGCTACTTTCTTTTTTTATGGTAACATATTACGTATATTGTAAAATAGAATGTTTTAGGTGTTTTTTTCTTCCTCTCGCGTGACTCCATGCAAAATAGTAATGGAATATAATTATTTAATAGTGGTTTAAAACGATTTTCACGTTCTTCACTGACGAACTTTTTAAGATTATACGTAACTAATGGATCGATCTTCGATTTGGCACAATTTAGGAATCGGCGTATCCACGTTTCGGCACACTTGGAGCCCTTCAACTGGATGAGGCGAATCCTCAAAAAAACTTGAGGCAAGTCGCCTATTCAGAAGCCAGTTTTACTCGTTTCATGTGTGCAAACTCACTAGGACGAAAATTCACTCAATTTTTCGCTGTTTATCACTAATAAAAGGGCTAATTTTCACAAAATTTCCGCTAGGGGGTACTCCAACGACGCCTCTCGTTCTACACAAAGGTTGAACATTGAAAGTAAAATTATTCACTTTATAGGTTAAACGGTCGTAAAGCACTAATCGGTATCGATACTCAGAAACAAGAACGATTTCGAAAAATTCTTAATTGGTGTAAATTTGCCAGTTGCGAGTATGTCGAAAGATATCGTGACGGTCCACTAAAGCATTTCTTTTTATTGCTTTACAAGTAGTCGCTACCCCCTATTAGATTAATCAGAGCACGATTTAAATTATGCAATATTATTAATAAGAAAGGTTAAACATTTTTCTTTAAATAGTTCAAAAAAGTGGGAAATAAACAGGGGTGGACTGGGACCTTAGGGTGTGGGTGGGTTGTCAGTTAAGGGGGCGCCCGGATGGGGGAGGGGGCAAAAGAAAAATTTATTAGGCAAAAAGAGAGGTTCCCTAACTTTTTCACAGTGCTCCCCCTTTTAAACAAATTAAAACCTTTGGCCCCCTCCCCCCCTAAAGTTTTGAATGTTAACTTTGAGGGTTTTGGATGAAATTTGGGTTTTAAAATGTTGATTTTCAAGTTTTTGACAAAAGAAATAGCACTTAAAACTTTGATTTTGGGATTTTTTGACAAAAATGTTTGCTCTTAAAATCATGATTTTGAGGTTTTTGACAAGAAATTGTCAATTTAAAGTTGATTTTGAGGTTTTTGGACGAAAATTAGGCTTTTTAAATGTTGATTTTGAGGTTTTTGACAAAAGAAATTGCACTTAAAACGTTGATTTTGAGATTTTTTTGACAAAAATTGGTCTCACAACCATGATTTCGAGGTTTTTGACGAAAAATTGTCAATTTAAAGTTGGTTTTGAGGTTTTTGGACGAAAATTAGGCATCTTCAAGGTTGATTTTGAGGTTTTTTTTTTGTTTTTTGACGAAAATTTAGCTTTTAAAATGTTGATTTTGAGGTTTTTGGACGAAAATTGGTCTCACAACCATGATTTCGAGGTTTTTGACGAAAAATTGTCAATTTAAAGTTGGTTTTGAGGTTTTTGGACGAAAATTAGGCATCTTCAAGGTTGATTTTGAGGGTTTTTTTTTTTTTTGTTTTTTTGACGATAATTTAGCTTTTAAAATGTTGATTTTGAGGTTTTTGGACGAAAATTAGGCTTTATAAATGTTGATTTCGAGGTTTTTTGGCCAAAATTAAGCTTTAAAAATTTTGATTTTGAGGTTTTTGACGAAAATTTGGCTTTTTAAATGTTGATTTCGAACTTTTTTGACCAAAATTAGGACAAGGGGGGGCGCCGCGCCGCCTCTACGTATTCACGGGGGGGCGCGGTTGGGTTCTGTCCACCCGCCCCCTCGGGCCAGTCCGCCCCTGGAAATAAACAAGAAGAGGAAGAATAACAAAATTCGTTCCGGATGAATTTCGATATAAAAGAGAGAAGAATGCAAAGAAAATATGTTTACGCGTTGCGGAAATTCCTGGAATATGAGTTAACAAGAATCGTTTTACGGTCTGCGTTTTGTTCGTCGACCACGTGTGAGATGAAAAACTGTAAAAAGTTGAGACTCAAAAGAGATCCACCTTCCGCCCTCATGAGGGGAATTCCGCTCAAGACGCACTGAAGCCGGCCTCTCAGCCTTTGTCCTCATAAAAAGTTGATTCGACAAAAAGAAAACAATTCGCTTTTCAAGTCCAAGATTTCGACGGTATAAGCGAAAATAGCCCCAAACCTATCTAAATAAAGCTTCATTTTTGTGCATGACGTCCCATGACTGGGACCTTAGGGTGTGGATGGGTTTTCAGTCAAGGGGGGGGGGGATTTTAACAGAAAATTGGCTTTTAGAAAAATACATTAGGCAAAAACAGAGGTTCCCAAACTTTTTCAAAACCTTTGCTGAAGTTTTGAATGTTAACTTTGTGGTTTTTGGATGAAATTTGGCTTTTAAAATGTTGATTTTGAGGTATTTGACAAAAGAAACTGCACTTAAAACGTTGATTTTGAGATTTTTTGTCAAAAATATTTGCTCCTATAATCATGATTTTGAGGTTTTTGACAAAAAATTGTCAATTTAAAGTTGATTTTGAGGTTTTTTGACGATAATTTGGTTTTTTAAATGTAAGTTGAATATGAGGTTTTTGGACGAAAATTAGGCATCATAAATGTTGATTTCGAGGTTTTTTGACCAAAATTTGGCTTTATAAATGTAAGTTGAATATGAGGTTTTTGGACGAAAATTAGGCATCATAATTTTTGATTTCGAGGTTTTTTGACCAAAATTAGGCTTTAAAAGTGTTGATTTTGAGGTTTTTGGACGAAAATGAGGCATCATAAATGTTGATTTCGAGGTTTTTTGACCAAAATTTGGCTTTATGAATGTTGATTTTGAGGGGTTTTTTTGTTTTTGTTTTTTGACGAAAATTTAGCTTTTAAAATGTTGATTTTCAGGTTTTTGGACGAAAATTTAGCTTTTATAATGTCGATTTCGAGGTTTTTTGACCAAAATTAGGCTTTAAATATGTTGATTTTGAGGTTTTTGACAAAAATTTGGCTTTTTAAATGTTGATTTTGAGGTTTTTGGACGAAAATTTGGCTTCATAAATGTTGATTTCGAGGTTTTTTTGACCAAAATTAGGCTCCACCCCCCCCCGGGCCAGACCGCCCCTGTTTCCACTCAAAATTCAAAATAAATTGCACGTTCATATTAAAATAGAATAGAAGCGTATCTTTTTTTCTTGATAGTTTTCTCAAGGAGCATGATTGATGAAAGACTTCCATTAACATAGAGGCTGGCAATTAATCATTTCTAGTGGTAAGCTCAGAGAACGATATAATCGAGGATTATATTTTTTCAACTTCCTCAACACACCTACACAAGTAGTCGCATTGTTGGGAGCACTTTGACCATGTGGCCGACCACTAAAAACCCTTGAAACTCACGTTTTTGTCTCTACTGTGACACTTGTAGGCTGATGTGACACTAACTAGAATGTGACATTGTTGACGTACCGTGACATAGGGCCAGACGTTCCACTTTTTTGACTTATGTACATGCTTAGCTATGTAATTTTTTCGTAAAACAACTCAAAAATAGAAATTCCAGATGGAAAAACGTATATCCAGATCCTGGCTCTCATTGACTGGGTAATTCTTCAACATAAATACGAAGCAGCTTGTAATCTCGAGTCCGTTCATAATAATGTGAAGTGTAAACAACGATTTCCCTTCCTTTGAGAAACAAAAATAGACACATAAATGTCTCCCTTTTCATGAATTACACAAAATAATCAACTCCCCTCACTATTTTTTCTAAATTTTGTCGTAAAGATAAACAAATGAATGTTTTCTTAGGACTTCCGTTATTTGAAATAGAGACGTACGGTCGAGTTCAAGCTTGACATCGCGTGGTCGACGCTAAAGGAGAATAAAGGGGACGACGTTTTTTAAAATTGAGGTTCATGTCTTCGCATTCCATTTGCACCTTTTATATCCAAGTCGTTTAATTTTTCGCACGTCTCTCGTTTTCTTTTAATACTTTAAACTTACAGGAAATCTTTTTTTCCCTTACTTTAAGTTCTTTTCAATTTTTTTAAAAATTAATGTGGCTTTGGTCATGGAAAAGTTCTTTCACTATTAAAATGGGTCATAATCTGGCTGAAAAGGGTCTCCTCTTGTTGAAAAAGGATCAAAATCTGGCTAAAAAGGGTCTTATCTTGTCGGAAAAAGATCAAAATCTGGCTGAAAAGGGTGTTATCTTGTCGAAAAAATTATCAAAATCTGGCTGAAAAGGGTCTTCTCTTGTCAAACTCATCTGGAAAAGGTCTTTCACTTTTCGATTTAACGTCCGGGAGGCTAGCCCTCCTAAGCCATAGGCACGGTCAGACGTGGTCAAACGTCTTACACAAATATTTGAAGCGTTTGACCAAATCGTACCTCACTAAAGGTACTACTCATTGCCTCAATCCCCTGAGTTGGGAGATAGGGAATACAGCGCCGCGTTTAGAACATGAATATGACTAGAGTGGTCACCCATCCATGTTCTAACCTCGGCCGACTCTGCTTAACTTCGGTGATCTAGTGGGAACCGGTATATCAGAGTCGCTAGGCCGTACCCCCTCCGAAAAGGGTCTTCTCTTGTCAAACTCATCTGGAAAAGGTCTTTCACTATTAAAAAGGGTCATAATCTGGCTGAAAAGGTTCTCCTCTTGTTGAAAAAGGATCAAAATCTGGCTGAAAAGGGTCTTATCTTGTCGAAAAAAGATCAAAATCTGGCTGAAAAGGGTCTTATCTTTTCGAAAAAGGTTCAAAAACTGGGTGAAACGGGTCTTCTCTTGTCAAAATGGGTCAAAATAATCTGGAAAATGTCTTTTATTGTATTATCAAAAGGGGCCAAAATCTGGCTGAAAATGGTCTCCTCTTGTCGAAAAAGGATCAAAACTGGCTGAAAAGGGTCTCCTCTTGTCGAAAAAGGTTCAAAATCTGGCTGAAAAGGGTCTTATCTTGTCAAAAAAGGATCAAAATCTGGCTGAAAAGGGTCTTCTCTTGTCAAAATTGGTCAAAATCATCTGGAAAACGTCTTTCACTATTAAAAAGGGTCATAATCTGGCTGAAAAGGGTCTCCTCTTGTTGAAAAAGGATCAAAATCTGGCTGAAAAAGGGTCTTCTCTTGACGCAAGAGGTTCAAAATCCTGGTTTAAAAGGATCTTATCTTGAAGAAAAAGGTTTCACAAACTACGTGAAAAGGATCTTCTCTTGTCAAAATCAGCTGAAAAAGGCCTTTCCTTATCAAAAAAGGGTCAAAATCTGTCTAAAAATGGCCTTATCTTGTCGAAAAAGGTTCGAAATCTGCGTGAAAATGGTCTCAACCTGTCTAAAAAGTGTCTTCTAGTAAAATTCAAGACAATTTATTTTATTGACTTATCGAGAAGATTTGTTAGATAAATCGATGAAATGCGAAAGAAGACGGATGGGAAAACAAATCAAAACCTTAGCGTTTGTCTATTTTGAAACTTTTCCCCTCTCTGTTAGTAAAAATAGCGAGTCTATCAATGGGGAAGAATGCTATTAAAGGCCTTTCTGATAAAATCGATTCATGCGAAAGCCGCATTAAAAACGTTGACGTTAAATCAAAATTTAACTTCATATAAAATGACAAACCTAAGTTGAATTTGAGATGAGTATTGACAAAATTTTATTTTTGGAATACGAGTTACATCGCAGAAACTTCGCCCATAACGTGTGAAATGTAAATCCAAAGGCAGTTTTCAAAAACTAATGCAGAATTTATTGTTGATATAATGTCAAAATAAGACCTTAATCCTCAAGTTTTATTGAAAATATGTACTTTTTCATATTTTAATGAATTTTTCATATTTTCGCCATTCAATTAGAAAACAAAAAAACAAAAAAATTAATAAGTAGGTACTTAATAATAATTGTTTCTTTCATTACCTATCATGTAAAATGTCTAGGGAGACAGTTATAATGTAGGAAAGGGATCGATGTTGACCTTTCCACCCCTTTTTAAACTTGATAAATGATATCCTCAGAATGAATGATTTCAACCGTGTAAACGAATAGATTGTTTCTACAAGGTCTACATCTTATTAGCCTTAAACTAAATCAAAACAAAAAATAATATCAAGTTTCCAAATTGGCGTGCTACCTTCACCATGTTTATTGGGCAAAACCGACGATTTTATTACTTAAATGTCTGTAACTTCCACAATGTTTGATCGATTTAATCGATATATATACCGTTGGAAAGCTCTTTTAAAATTCTACAAATAAAACCTAATGCATAAAATCGCTCAGAGCACTCCTTAGCCCTCAAAAATGGACCTCCCTATCGTCTACACAGTTTAGGTTCATTTTTGAGGGCTAAGGAGTGCTCTGAACGATTTTAGACATTAGGTTTCATTTGTAGAATTTTAAAAGAGCTTTCCAACGGTATAAATATCGATTAAATCGATCAAACATTGTGGAAGTTACGGACGTTTAAAGGTTTTCCAAAGTAAAAGATATTTTAATCTTTTTAAAGGTTAAACCTGTGTTTTAGAGTAATAAAAAAAAAAGGAGAAGGTCTTTCTTGGTTTAAAATCGTGACCTGACAGGTCTTCCAGGGTCTTTCACGACGACGGTTGCATTGTTTTCTCAAAACGGCCAACTTATCAGTTTAAAAGCGTCTCATCTTGAATTTGTTTAGTTCAAGTTTTAGCATCTTCATGATAAAAAAAATTGTGGGCAATCAAAAGATTTCGTCAGCTTGAAAAAGGTTGTTCCATTACCTTTAGGGACAGGAAAGACCCTTATCAGCCAGATTTTGACCCCTTCTGACAAGATAAGACACTTTTCAGACAGATTTTGACCCTTTTTCGACAAGAAAAGACCCCCTTCAGCCAGATTATGACCCTTTCCGACAAAAAAAAGACCCTTATCAGCCAGATTTTGACCCCTTCTGACAAGATAAGACTTTTCAGACAGATTTTGACCCTTTTTCGACAAGAAAAGACCCTCTTCAGCCAGATTATGACCCTTTCCGACAAAAAAGACCTTTTTCAGCCAGATTTTATACAATATTTAAACGTAAAGACCCTTATTAGTGAGATTCAAACCTTTTTCTTCCAAATTTTGAACCTCTTTTTGACAAGAAAATACCCTTTTTAGAGAGATTTTGTACCTTTTCGACAAGAAGAGCCCTTTTTAGCCAGATTTTAAACCTTTTTTTACAAGAAAAGGGAAGAAAAAACCATGAAAAAGTCTGAAAAGTGACACATTTATTAATAGCTCAATTTTATTTAGAAAGGTATAGGTACCTATTGTGAAAGCTAGAAAGACCGTTAACAGAAAATCGACTATTTTCAAAGTTTACGGCTTCACAATAAACCTTATTTTTTCCAAATAAAAACTTGACTCAACTAATTTTATTGTTTGTTGCCAATTTAAAACTTTCTAGTGATTTTTTTTGTATTTCCAATACTGAACACACACGTAATCGAGGGTAGAAAATGAAGGGTCAGGGGAAAAAAAGATGAAAGTGACGAAAAACTCTTATCTTTTTCCCTCTTGTTTTTCTACCAGATAGTACTCCTCCACAGCCCCTAGATAGCCCTAATACCTCAAAATCGACGAAAAAGCGATTTTCACCTTTTTCTCTCTTGTTGTTCTACCAGAGTTTTAGCCCCTAGATAGCGCTAATTTCTAAAAATTGACGAAAAAGTGACTTCCATCTTTTTTCCCCCTTGTTTTTCTACCAGATAGTACTCCTTCCTAGCCCCTAGATAGCGCCAATATCTAAAAATCGACGAAAAAGCGACTTTCATCTTTTTCCCAGCGTTGTTCTACCAGATAGTACTCCTCCCCAGCCCCTAGATAGCCCTAATACCTCAAAATCGACGAAAAAGTGACTTTCATCTTTTGCCCCTTCCTCGCACTAATTTTTTAGATTTTTATTTTTTATTTTTTGAGGATAATTTCTATTCATTTTGTACTGAAAAGGCGAAATAGTTGAATCGACACAAGGATTTCGATTTTCCCACATTGCTTTACAGTTATCAATGTTGTGGTTTAGGTAGAAAAAAAGAAAGAGAAAGAAAAAAATTTAATCGAACTTTTGGTTGTCTAACACTTCGGTATGTTCCCAATCAAGATATTAAAACGAATTTCACCACAATAAATACATTCACTTTGACCCTAGGGTCACTTTTTACGACATTTTCAAACAAAAATCAAGCCTTTTAAGTCCAGAAAGTGCAGTTCTCTATAATGAGGGCTTGGAAGGCAATCGTTCAAGTGGAACTGTTTTCAGTGCATGACCAATGGTGGAATATTTATTAAAAAAAAAAAAAAAAAAATTATATTGTTTAGGACCATTAGGTAGTTCTAAATCCAAGTTTGCGTCACCCCTTCTAGTGATTCGTCCGCCATTTTGAAAAATCCGGCCAAATTTGGAATTTTTTTGTTTTTGATGTCTAGCGCCAAAACGATGCATTTTAGCGACTTAACCACGAAGTAAGAAAAGAAAGATTATTAAATTCTGCGTCCAATGAGCCTTCGAAAGTCAAAATCGGTCGAGCCGTTCAGGAGATATCTATGTTCAAAAATGACATTTTTTTAAGCTTGTTTTTTGATCTTGTACAGTAATTATTGCTTTCATGAGAGAACGGATGGTCCTAGACAGTTGGTATTAGTCGTTTTGAAGATAATAAACTAAGAAATATAAAAACAAAAAATTATATTGTTTAGGACCATTAGGTAGTTCTAAATCCAAGTTTGCGTCACCCCCTTCTAGTGATTCGTCCGCCATTTTGAAAAATCCGGCCAAATTTGGAATTTTTTTGTTTTTGATCTCTAGCGCCAAAACGATGCATTTTAGCGACTTAACCACGAAGTAAGAAAAGAAAGATTATTAAATTCTGCGTCCAATGAGCTTTCGAAAGCCAAAATCGGTCGAGCCGTTCAGGAGATATCCATGTTCAAAAATGGCATTTTTTTAAGCTTGTTTTTTGATCTTGTACAGTAATTGCTTTCATGAGAGAACGGATGGTCCTAGATAGTTGGTATTAGTCGTTTTGAAGATAATAAGCTAAGAGATATTTAAAAAAAAATCTTTCATTGATAATGGTTTAGAAATGAGCAAAAATATAAGTGATGATTGAAGCACCTGGAAGAATTAAGCGTCCGTTGACCGTAGGCTAATAAAAATAAAAGTGAACGGGACGACTACCTGAAATACAACGTCGAAGCCACTCCTTAAGCCAAACAATATAGTCAAGTTTTTTTTTTTTTTTTTTCCCGGTCAAAACTGGGTCCCACAGACCTATTCAATTTCTGCAGCGATGCATTAGAAGAAAAAAAGAGGGGAAGGAGCATCTCATTTCAATAGCCTAAACATTTCCTTCATATATGTAATGACAGGTCACAGTTTTATAAATGTGAATCTAGGAACGCGGGAGCGGTTTTTCATCAAAAAACACCTCGTTAAACGTTGATTTTGAAGTGTTTTGACGAAAATTTGGCTCATAAAACCTTAACTTTGAGGTATTTCATGAAAAATTTCCTCTTTGACCGTTGATTTTTTGGTTTTTGACGAAAATTTGTCTCTTAAAACCTACATTTTGAGGTTTTTTGACGGAAATTTGTCTCTTGAAACCTACATTTTGAGGTTTTTTGACGAAAATTTGGCTCTTAAAACCTACATTTTGAGGTTTTTTGACGAAAATTTGTCTCTTAAAACCTGCATTTTGAGGTTTTTTGACGAAAATTTGTCTCTTAAAACCTACCTTTTGAGGTTTTTTTGACGAAAATTTGTCTCTTAAAACCTACATTTTGAGGTTTTTTGACGAAAATTTGTCTCTTAAAACCTACATTTTGAGGTTTTTTGACGAAAATTTGTCTCTTAAAACCTACATTTTGAGGTTTTTTTGACGAAAATTCGGCTTAATAAATGTCGATTTTGCTGTGTTTGACGAAAAATTGCCTCTTTAAACATTGATTTTTAGTTATATGACCAAAAAAGGTCTCTTAAAACCTTCCTTTTCAGGTTTTTTGACGTAAATTTGGCTCTCAAAACCTTCATTTGAGGTTTTTCAAATGAAAAACTGTCTCTTAAAACATTGATTTTGACGTGTTTTGACGGAAATTCGTCTTTTAAAACCTCGATTTTGAGGTTTTTGACTTAAAAATTGTCTCTTAAAACCTTCATTTTGAACTTTTTGACGAAAATTAGGCTTTTCAAACCTTCATTTTTACGTTTATAATTAAAAATTGCCTCTTAACATATTGATTTGGCACTTTATGACGAAAAAATAGCCTCAAAATGTTGATTTTGAGGGTTTTCCTAACGAATAATTCTCTATCATTATGATTTTGCCATTTAGGAATTTTATTAACAAAATTTTGGAATTTTTGCAGAAAATTGTCTCCATTGTTTTATTTTCCAAGAACATTTTTCGAAACCGGTCCCTCAAGAAATAACCTATAAAATAAAAAAACTCCCATCTTTTGGATCAATTTTACCCATAAACATCCAAGTTACATAAATTCCACCTCTCGACAATTACCAACGGATGTCATATAAGATCACGTCATGAATTATTTATTTCACGGTATTTATGTCCAGAGCGATATTTATCGTGTAGCTTTTATAGAGTATTTTGTTGCACTCAAGGAAACCTCCCCATTGACTTTATAATTAAAAAAACGCCCTAAATTAATAAAATAATTTGTTTATTTACTTTTTTTACGTCATTTATATAAATAAACAAAATAAATGAAAATTTAACGCCACGGGTTCAAAAAAATGTTAATACTCGTGGGGATCGGACAAAATTGAAAGGAGTGATCATGAAGGCAGGTTTGAAGCTTCATGTAGTAACAAGTAGAAGGAAACCAAGATGGAAATTTTGCTTTTTTGAAAGAAAGTTTGTAAATTTGTATGTAAAAGGTGAAAAAACCAGACCACGATATTAGCAACTGTACGATTTCTTTTTAGAAATCTTATTACGACAAATAAAAGGGTTTTTTGTATCTCTTTCTACATAAAAAGGGGCGTTTTCCATCATTGGTTTTTTTAGAGATGATGGTGTCGTTATGCTTCCTGCCCTTTGTCCAGAGTTTAGCCACGGTCGCCTCGAACATTTAGTCGTTTTCCCTCCTGCCTCACGGTTTCATAGTCACCATTGTCATCAAGTCTACACACGCACGTAAAAGAGATTTCGTAGAAGGGGAAGAAAGAAGGATTTCTGGCTAGTCATTTCACCGGCCCTTTAATTATTCTACCCCATCCAATTTTTTCTTCTCGTTTTTTTGTGGCTCTGTTATCACGAGTCCCGCCCAAGGGCCTTTCTCGGTGGTCCTTACCACAAAAAAACGGTGTTGCACCATTTTCCCTTTATAAAGCTTATAAATCAAAACTTACGGTTATTCCGGTTTCTTATATGCACTATTACACTGAAACACTATCGGTGATTGCGAAGTTTTTTGAACGAAGGAAGGAGCGCCTTTTTTCTTGAGGGGCCTATCTGAAGGCACTGATTTAGAACCTGTTGTACCTCTGGGTCTGTAGGTTTCACCCCTTCTCAAGCCGACGCCTTTTAAATCTTCGACGCTCGATGTAAACACTGTCCTGATGATGTTTTTTTTTTTAATTTTCACAAAACACAAAAAACTTGGTAAATAAGCACGGAATTTTGAGATGGAATGCCGGAGTTGAAGCGCGCGGAACGAATGCGGGAGGTGAACTGAAGTCCGCTTGGGGAAAAACGAGCTTGGGTCGGGAGAGACGAGAGTTGACGCCTCGGGAATGAGAGGTCGGTTTTACCAGTTTGGAACTCTCGGGTCCCGTTCGACGCGGCTCTTCCACCACCACTGGCGACCCGGAGACCACCTCCACTTTTACCTAGACTCACCCATGAGCCTTCCTCGGAGTAGAAGCTTGAGAACCCGATGGATCTTCTTGAGTTCTTCCACAGGGCATGGACCTACTGTCCCTCCCGTAGAGCGGCCCTCGTACCCGATTCTTTAACAAATAGTTCCTCATTCCAAGAATTTTTCATAGTTATAGCTTTCGGAGAAAATGCAAAGAGGCGATTTCTTTCCGAATCCTGGCAGATTTTATTGCTTTAAAATATTCGCATAATAGTTTATTAAAATCAATGAAACTCAAAATTTATTTCGCCTATTAAATTCGCTCATTCGTTCATTCGTTGATTCATTCGCTTGTTCGTTCATTCGCTCGTTCATTCATTCGTTCATTCGTTCATTCATTCGCTCGTTCGTTCGTCCATTCGTCCATTCGTCCATTAGTCCATTAGTCCATTCGTCCATTCGTCCATTCGTCCATTCGTCCATTCGTCCATTCGTCCATTCGTCCTTTCGTCCATTCGTCCATTCGTCCATTCGTCCATTCGTCCATTCGTCCTTTCGTCCATTCGTTCAATCGTTCTTTCGTTCAATCGTTCTTTCGTTCATTAGTTCATTCGTCCATTCGTTCATTCGTCCATTCGTCCATTCGTCCATTCGTTCAATCGTTCTTTCGTCCATTCGTCCATTCGTCCATTCGTCCATTCGTCCATTCGTCCATTCGTCCTTTCGTCCATTCGTCCATTCGTCCATTCGTCCATTCGTCCATTCGTCCATTCGTCCATTCGTCCATTCGTCCATTCGTCCATTCGTCCATTCGTCCATTCGTCCATTCGTCCATTCGTCCATTCGTCCATTCGTCCATTCGTCCATTCGTCCATTCGTCCATTCGTCCATTCGTCCATTCGTCCATTCGTCCTTTCGTCCATTCGTCCATTCGTCCTTTCGTCCATTCGTCCATTCGTCCATTTGTCCATTCGTCCATTCGTCCATTCGTCCATTCGTCCATTCGTTCAATCGTTCTTTCGTCCATTCGTCCATTCGTCCATTCGTCTATTCGTCCAACGTCCAACGTCCATCGCCCATCGTGAAACGTCCATCGTCGATGACGTTCGTGCAGTAAATTTTTTGAATCGTCTCCGACGTTCTTTGGCTTTCCCAATCGTTCTAAAACTTCCCCAAGTTTTCTTTTTCTCTTGAAACTTTTCGTTTATCGTCAAAAACCTTGAAAATTTTATAATCTCTTTGTATTCTAAGCAAAGGCGAAACCAATTTTATAGTCTGGAGTAATAAACGGTACATAATTAGTCAAGGGTTTCTGACATTTTACCTTCTGCTGTCAAAGTCTCGACTTTGCCCCGTTTTAGAAGTTCGGAGTGTCAAAATAAATAATAAATTTGTCCTCCATTCGCTCCAGACGAAAGACTTATCCATTCAAAACGGTGTTTAATGAGTTGTTTATAAACGTTTGTGATAAATTAAGAATCTCGTTTCGGTATGGGAAGGCCTTTTGTTACGCTTCTTGAACCTCGCTATACATCAGAGAGAAAGAAAGAGTTGAGTAGTTATCTCGACGAGATGGAAAGATTGTTAAGATCATTCCCGCCACTCAAACATATCCATTAAAGTCGCCCTCTAACAAGTCCTTTTAACAACCTTCTTTACCTGGCATCAGCATAAACTTCCAACGAGAAGGCTGCTTTTGGTCACCTTTTGGTTATTAAAAAAAAATTTATAATATTAAATTTTATTATAATTTTTGTCTTATTACATGCTATATTGTCTAACTGTCACATTTTTTGCTATAATGATTAAATAGGAAAATATATATTTTTTTTTATATTGAATTTTCTGTGATGACATCAAGGGATGAAACTTCCGTAGCAATACCTGAAAGCGAAAATGTTAAATTGAGATGGAAAGGTTGATAGTTTGATTACTCACCGCAGACGTTGTTGCCAATGGCGACCCTGACGTATCCCTTTTCGCCGAACAGTTTGCCCCACGAGTTACGTATTATGTAGTGGGGTATGGGTGAGGTGAGGTCATAGCCGACGATTTCGACTGCATGATTGAGTTGGTCGATGGAACCGTCGCAGTTGTATTGGATGACGCCTCCGAGGTAAAATTGCCAGCTAAGAGCGTTCACAGCGACCGCTACAGGACCGTGAGTCGCCAAACGCATCAAAATCTTCTCTTCGTTTCCCACCAGGCTGCAGAAAAATGATAAATAAGAGAAAAAAGTGTTGATTTACTTACTATTCACAAGTAAAATTGTTCTGGACTCCTACTCCAACGCTGTTTGTCCTAAAAAAACTGTTACTTTTTGAGAAAAACGTTACGAATTCTTACTTTTTCAATTTACAAACGCTGTCTTTGTATACCAATGGGTAACTTGATTCTGGCTCTAATTTGACTTTATTTTGAACAAGCCATTCCAATAGTGAGCAAGGGTCACCGCCATTGCAGCCCATGTTGCCATTTCTGGCGCAATCGATGACCTAAAAGTTAAACTAGTTAACATACACGAATGAATATTGAAAATTACTTCTTGAACGCTAAGAGTTTGTAAGACACCTGTTTTAATAGCAGACATCGCTTCTATCACACCGACCGTACTGAAAGCCCAGCATGCTCCACATAGTTTTTGGTCTCTGATAGGATTCACTGCGTTTTTCTGTCTCCTAAAATTAAATTGTGGTTTTGCATTTCAGAAATAAAAGGAATTACCAATCGACTACTTGAGGGATATCCAAGTCATTGATGGCCCTTTTCGTTCTGCTGTGGTGATGAGAGTAATGGGTGCGATTGTGGCTTCTTGAATGGCTTCTACCTCTCAGGTACCTGTGGGAGAACTCCTTGATGCTTATGTCGGAAAATTGCGTCAATCCGTAACGTGCTGACAACGGAGATGAGCGTTTTTTGTTCCATTCTTTAGTTAACCGCACACCGCTCTGGAATGGAAATTTTATTGCTTCGTCATAAATATCCTTTCGCAGTTTTTGCCACAGAGTAATCTAGTTCTTGAGAGCGAGGAGCGCCATCAATCTTACCTATTTAACGTACGCAATCGTGGTGGTTGAAAAATTTACTTCAAGAGTCAAGGTCTTGACACTGGTATGGATATTACATAACACATAGTAAACCAACAACATATTTTTTAAATTGAAAGATGGTCTATCTAAACTCTAAACCATCTTTTTTTTTGACAAAAACGATCGAAATTCAGCTAAAAGCCAATTAGAATGGAAAAGAACAAAATTCAGCTACAATCTAAGGTCCAAAATCCAGCTATAATGGACTGGAATAGAAAGGATCAAAATCTAATTAATGGTTCGGAATCAAGCTAAACGCGATTAGCTAGAATAATAAAAGGGATCAAAATTCAGCTATAAAGATAATTAGCTTGATGGAAATGGTAAAAATCTAGCTAAAAAGTCAACTAGCTGGACTATAAGGATCAAAATCTCGCTGCAAAGCAATTAGATAGAAGGAAAAGATACAAAATCCAGCTACTGTGGCAATTAGCTAGAATAGAAAGGATCGAAATCTAATTAATGGTTCGGAATGAAGCTAATAACGTGATTAGCTAGAATAAAAGGATCGGAATCTAGCTACAAGATATTTAGCTAGAATAAAAGGATCGGAATCTAGCTGCAAAGACAATTAGCTAGAATAAAAGGACCAAAATCTAGCTACAAGATATTTAGCTAGAATAAAAGGATCGAAATCTAGCTACAAGACAATTAGCTAGAATAAAAGGATCGGAATCTAGCTGCAAAGACAATTAGCTAGAAGGAGTAGGTCCAAAATCAAACTAGAAAGTCAATTAGCTAGAATAAAAGGATCGGAATCTAGCTACAAGATAATTAACTAGAATAAAAGGATCAAAATCTAGCAACAAAGACATTAGCTAGAAGGAAATGGTCCAAAATCTAGCTACTAAGTCAATTAGTTAGAATAAAAGGATCGAATTCTAGCTACTAGACAATTAGCTACACTAGAAGGATCAAAATCTAGCTAGAAAGACAATTAGCTAGAAGGCAATGGTCCAAAATCTAGCTAGAAAGTCAATAGCTAGAATAAAAGGATCGGAATCCAGCTACAAGACAATTAGCTGAATTAAAGGGATCAAAATCTAGCAACAAAGGCAATTATGTAGCTAGAAGGAAAGGATCAAAATCTACCTAAACGGATAATTAGCTAGAAGGAAAAGATCCAAAATCCAGCTACACTGGCCATTAGCTAGAATAGAAAGAATCAACATTTAGCTACAAAGACAATTAATTTTTCCTATATTTACACCTAAAAAATATTGACGCTAATGTACAATAATAAATGAGAAAATTAGCACTTATGTAATAATAATTTCCTCATTATTAATTTTAGTATTCTGAATATGGTTTCAAAAACGACGTAAATGGTTTAAAATAAAATTGCTAAAAGAAATCTGAAATGAATAAAGTGAAGGAGCAGATGCCGGGAGGACGTAGCCTCAGATGATTACATAACATCTTGCTTACCTTAAACGCTTCGTATATTTCTTGATAATTTTCACTATTTTGAGTGTAGTTTCGTTTAAAATCCTTTAGATAAGTGGTGAAAAGAGTTTGGGCTTCGACTTCTTCTTCTTCGATGGTCGGAAACCAAAATCCAATGATGCTAACGACGGTGAATACCAGGATCAAAAGCCAAAACTTCCATTTCTCCATTGACGCTCCGTGTTCGCTTTGACACTGACCATCCAGATTGAGGGGGGAGCTTGAAAATAAGTCCCAAGTCCCCTCCGTTCCTTTTTATTTTCTTTTTTTCTTTCTTAGATGGCTTTTAAATTTTAACTTATTAGTTCTGAGACGTTACAACGTTTACACTGTAATAAAATTATTAGTTAATACTATACATAAAAAAAAAGATCATAAATCAAACTAAAAAGTGCCCCAAGTGCCTAAAAACGATCAAAAATTTTGCTAAAAAGGGCCTTATTTGTCAAAAAGGAATGGTATCTAGTTAAAAGGGACCTTAGTGTCTAAAAAAGGATCAAAAATCAAGCTAAAAGACATTATTTGTCATACTGGAATAGTATCAAGTTAAAAGGGACCCTTGTGCCTAAAAAGGATCAAAAATCAAGCTAAAAGACATTATTTGTCATACTGGAATAGTATCAAGTTAAAAGGGATCCTAGTGCCTAAAAAGGAACAAAAATTATGGTAAAAAGGGACCCTTGTGCCTAAAAAGGATCATAATTCAAGCTAAAAAGGGCCTTATTTGTCATACAGGAATAGTTTCAAGTTAAAAGGGATCCTAGTGCCTAAAAAGGATCAAAAATCAAGCTAAAAAGGGCCTTATTTGTCGTAAAGGAATATAATCCAGTTAAAAGGGCCTCTAGTGCCTAAAAATAGTCAAAAATCAAGCTAAAAAGGGCCTTATTTGTCGTAAAGGAATATAATCTAGTTAAAAGGGCCTTTAGTGCCTAAAAGCGATCAACCATTAAGCTAAAAAGGGCCTTATTTGTCGTAAAGGAATAGTATCTAGTTTAAAGGGGCCCCTAGTGCCAAAAAAACAAGCTAAAAAGTAATATAATCTAGTTAAAAGTTCCTCTAGTGCCTAAAAAGGATCAGAAATCATGCTAAAAAGGGCCTTTTTGTCATAAAATAATAGTATCTAGTTAAAAAGGCCCCTAGTGCCTAAAAAGGATCAAAAATTAACTTAAAAAGGGCCCCTAGTGTCTAAAAACGATCAACCGTTAAGCTAAAAAGGTCCTTATTTGTCATAAAGGAATAGTATCTAGTTAAAATGGCCCCTAGTGTCTAAAAATGATCAAAAACCAAGCCAAAAACTGCCTTATTTATGCAAACCTGAAGCTCCCAACAAAAATGATCGAGCACATAATTTTTTTAAAAACTTTCAACTGTTCACTATTTAAATACCAAAAATGACGTCACAAAGCCTCTTTTGGTGGATCGAGGTGAAGAGGCGGTGACAGATAAAAGGTTGAAAAACGAGAAGGTTTCAAACTAAAAATCGCCCGATTTGTCGGTATCGGTAAATATTGTCGACGTCTCTTTTTTTGTACGTCAAAAACGTGGATGGATTGATTGCTTTGAATCATCAAACTCCTCTTTTTTAGAATGAAAAATGGTAATTTCCAATATTTGTTACTGAAATTCTAAGCTAAACGTTATAGGTGGTTAACTATTAGCCGGCTCTTTTAAATGGATCCTTCAAAATGTCTGTGAATTTAAACACTCTCGTCTTGCTCGTCGGTATATTTTTGAGATGTTCAGTTTCCCTGTATGGCTACTCGGGGGAGTCGAAGGGGCCCATGTATGGAGATTACGAAGCTCAGCGCCACTGGATGGAGATCACCTTCAATTTAGATGTGAAAGACTGGTATTTCAATACGAGCGATAACGACCTTTTATATTGGGGACTCGATTACCCTCCGTTGACTGCCTACCATAGTTGGATATGTGGCGCGATCGCTCATTATCTCAATCCTCAATTCGTCGAGTTGAACAAGTCACGCGGCTATGAGTCTCCGGAGCATAAAATTTTTATGAGGTAAGTTGCTAAGCGTAATAGTGTGGGGGTGTGGTAGGGGGTTGGGGAGGTGATAGGGGATGGGGAGGTGATAGGAGAGGACTAGGGATGTGATAGGCATTGTTGCCAGTTTGGGCGATTTATTGCAAATTGGGCAACTTTGTTGGGCCTAATCTGGCAAAACTGGTGATAAGGGTGGGGGATCTGAGAGAATGGCATTGATAGGAGGGAGTGGGGGAGGTGATAGGGTGAGTGGGGAGGTGATGGGAGAGGACTGGGGATGAGATAGGAGAGGACTAGGGATGAGATGGACATTGTTGTCAGTTTGGGCGATTTATTGCAAATTGGGCAACTTTGTCCCTGGTGATAAGGGTGGGGGATCTGAGAGAATGGCATTGATAGGAGGGAGTGGGGAGGTGATAGGAGAGGACTCGGATGAGATAGGAGGGGAGTATGGGATGTGATAGACATTGTTGCCAGGTTGTGTGATGTGTCCCATATTGGGCAACTTTGTTGGGCCTAATCTGGCAACGCTGGAATCCAACAAAGTTTTTTTTAAATGACACAAAGTTGACCCTTGGACATTGTTGGCATTTTGTGTGATTTTTCACTAATTGGGCATCTTTGTTGGAGGCTAATCTGGCAACACTGGAATCCAGCAAAGTTTTTTTTTTTAAATCCCACAAAGTTGACCCTTGTACAATGTTGCCATTTTGTGTGATTTGTCACGAATTGGGCAACTTTGTTGAGCCTAATAATCCAACAAAGTTTTTTTATGTCCCACAAAGTTGACCCTTGGACATTGTTGCCATTTTGTGTGATTGTCACGAATTGGGCATCTTTGTTGGGCCTAATCTGGCAACGCTGGAATCCAACAAAGTTTGTTTTTTTAAATCCCACAAAGTTGACCTTTGGACATTGTTGCCAGTTAGGGTGATTATTTTCAAAATTGGGCAACTTTGTTGGGGGGCTAATCTGGCAACACTGGAATCCAGCAAATTTTTTTTTAAATCCCACAAAGTTGACCCTTGGACATTGTTGCCATTTTGTGTGATTTATCACGAATTGGGCAACTTTGTTGGGCCTAATAATCCAACAAAGTTTTTTTATGTCCCACAAAGTTGACCCTTGGACATTGTTGCCAGTTTGGGTGATTTATTGAAAATTGGGAAACTTTGTTCGGGGGCTTATCTGGCAACACTGGAATCCGGCAAAGTTTTTTTAAATCCCACAAAGTTGACCCTTGGACATTGTTGCCATTTTGTGTGATTTGTCACGAATTAAGCAACTTTGTTGGACCTAATAATCCAACAAAGTTTTTTTATGTCCCACAAAGTTGACCCTTGGACATTGTTGCCATTTTGTGTGATTTGTCACAAATTGGGCAACTTTGTTGAGCCTAATAATCCAACAAAGTTTTTTTATGTCCCACAAAGTTGACCCTTGGACATTGTTGCCATTTTGTGTGATTTGCCACGAATTGGGCATCTTTGTTGGGGGCTAATCTGGCAACACTGGAATCCAGCAAAGTTTTTTTAAATCCCACAAAGTTGACCCGTGGACATTGTTGAAGGTTTGGGTGATTTATTACAAATTGGGCAACTTTGTTGGGCCTAATAATCCAACAAAGCTTTTTTATGTCCCACAAAGTTGACCCTTGTACATTGTTGCCATTTTGTGTGATTTGTCACGAATCGGGCAACTTTGTTGGGCCTAATAATCCAACAAAGTTTTCTTATGTTCCACAAAGTTGACCCTTGGCCATTGTTGCCAGTTTGGGTGATTTATTGCAAATTGGGCAACTTTGTTGGGCCTAATAATCCATCAAAGTTTTTTTATGTCCCACAAAGTTGACCCTTGGACATTGTTGCCATTTTGTGTGATTTGTCACGAATTGGGCATCTTTGTTGGGCTAATCTGGCAACGCTGGAATCCAACAAAGTTTTTTTTTTTAAATCCCACAAAGTTGACCCTTGGACATTGTTGCCATTTTGTGTGATTTGTCACGAATTGGGCAACTTTGTTGGGCCTAATAATCTAACAAAGTTTTTTTAAATACATACCACAAAGTTGACCCTTGGACATTGTTGCCAGTTTGGGTGATTTATTGCAAATTGGACAACTTTGTTGGGCCTAATCTGGCAACACTGGTGATAGGGGTGGGGGATCCGAGAGAATGGCATTGATAGGAGGGAGTGGGGGAGGTGATAGGTTGAGTGGGGAGGTTTTATTAGGTGAGTGGGGGAGGTAAAATAGACAGAAGCCAATACCACTTTATTTACAAATAATCTTCTCTTTTTTCAGGAACACCGTTTTAGTTGCTGACCTCATCACTTATATCGGCGGAGCGATTCTAATCATCATGCTCGGCAAAAGCGGCACCATTGAATTTTTAAAAGAAAACACAGAAATCGTATTTTTGCTCCTATTATTCTATCCAGGACTTATTTTGATCGACCATGGCCATTTTCAGTACAACTGCGTTTCCCTCGGTTTCTCCTTATATTCGATGATCGCCCTTTTCAACGATTTTGACATTCTGGCAGCCATTTTATTCTGCGCAGCCATCAGTTATAAACAGATGCTTTTATATTATGCGTTGCCGATATTTTTTTATTATCTCGGACTCATCAATGAGCTCTTCCACGAGAAAGGATTTTATGTTAGTCTCAAAAAGTTTATTTCTTTAGCTTCATCTGTGATAGTCTCTTTTTCTATTATTTGGTTACCGTTTATTTCAAGTTGGTCCATTTTGGCTCAAGTCCTTCATCGACTTTTTCCTTTCAACAGAGGAATCTTTGAAGATAAAGTTTCCAACTTTTGGTGCGTCCTAAATGTAGTTTTCAAATTCAGGAAGCACTTGACCAATGAAAACGTCGCTTTTATATGCGCCTTTTTGACATTTTCGTTTCTCCTACCTTCTTGCTTGAATGTTCTGCGGCACCCTTCCAAAGAAAGATATCTCCTAGCTACTCTCAACTCGTCCCTCGCTTTTTTTCTTTTCTCCTATCAAGTTCATGAAAAAACGATCCTTTTAGTCACCCTACCGGTCATCCTATCTTTCAACTATCAGCCCTTTCATTCCATTTGGTTCCTTAACATCTCAACGTTAAGTATGTTACCTCTTATTTTAAAAGACAATTTGATTATTCCATTTATCGCTCTCAGTGTCATTTTTAACGTATCACTCTATGCTATCTCCTGTACAAAAAATATGAGCTTTTTTGATGATAAAAAGTCGACCAGAATTTTTATCATTTCTATTTCCTTTGGTGTCATCTTAGCATTATGTTCATCCATTGTAAACCCTCCATCTAAATATCCTGACTTATTTCCCTTGCTCATTTCTGTTTATTCCGCCCTTCACTTTATGTACTTTTTATTGTTTTTTACCTTCAAACAATTTAAACTGCCAAAAAACAAAGTAAAATGGAACTGAAAAAAAAATTTAAAAAATTGTGATATCAATTTTTTGATGAATTAAATATTTTTTATATTGTATTTTTATTTTATTTTACCTTTATTAACCCATTCTGAGCCATTTTTATAAGTTTCATGGACGAAATTTATTGGTTTTCGCTGTTAATCACTGAAAACACAAAGTTCTATCCTGGCTTCTATTAGAAACCTAGTGCAATACTGAAGAACTAATAGTAGACGCCACATAGAAAAACGTTGAAGCCAATAGAACTCCAGATTTTGTTCCTTTACCATGAAAAAGGCCCTATTTAGCTTGGTTTTTGATCCTTTTTTTAATTAGATTTTGTTCTTTTACGACAAAAAAAAAAGGGCTTTTATGACTTGATTTTTTATCGCTTTTTGGCCTTTATATGTATACACGACTCGCTCGCTAGGGATGGGGGGATGGGGGGGGACCCGGACGATCGACGCGGCAGTGTGGTGTTTCACCATGCACGCGGATCACCTGAAACTCGGACAATGCAACAAGGATGAACCGAATGCTTGAAATCCCATAGAGTCGAAAAAACCATCAACTTTTCTCAAAAAACCGAAAAACAAAAAATAAACGAAAAAGCTGAAAGCTTAAAGTCTCAGAAAAATATTGTATCTAATGAATATTTGTGATAAAATTGTCCAAAATGTCTGTTTTTGACGTCAGAAGTCAAAAACACGTGTTAGGTGCTGGATTTGGCCACTTTTGCTTGAATTCAGCAGAGAAAAAAATTCGCTAAAAATCGAGAAATCGAGATATCGGGGTTCCGTAAAAGAATTTAGAAACTTAAAGTAGAGTACTAAAACTTGTTTTAGATAATATCACCCATAAACATTAAGAAGACACCAAAAACAATCAAAAACCGACGACGAAAGTCAAAACTTTTCCACAAAACGTCGTTTAACTCAGCCGTTTCTCAACCGATTTTCTAAAGTTTTTTTTCCTGAAAGCTCTTTAAATTGTCTAAAAGAAATGTAAAATTTGAGGTGGGGTAAAATATCTTCCTGCAAAGATATTGAATCCGAAGGGGAACGAAGAAATCACATTTTTCTTCTAAATTCTCTAGAGGCTAAACTAATAGGAATTTCGAGGTTCCAGGACCGGATTTCGAAAGATCTCGCTAAAAGGAAACTAATTGAGGTGGTCTAGTATTTTTGCGATTTTTTTTGGAGTTTAGCCAGAATTTCAAAGTGCGAAAGAGTCAAAAACGGCCAAAAATGGCGGTTTTTAAAGCCTAGCGGGCAAACTATCCATCCGATCGAACCCAGCACAATTTCCCCGTATAGATCTAGCGATTGTGAACATTTAAAAAAAACCCGGGGTCTCTAGCATAATCACAGCGCCCTCTAGGATTTTTGAAAGTTCAAATCCGATTTTTTCTCCTCCTCGGTCCCTGGATTTCATCCCTTTGGACAGAATAGTTTTAAGCATTCAAAACCACCTAAAATGTGGTATAGAGAAACTTAGGGGCTCTACATACCTCTCCACCTCATTCCCATCACCTCCCCTACCCTCTTTTGAAAAAGTTTAAATTTCACTGCTTCACTTACCTTTTGGTTTTTTGATGTCGATGAGACTTCAGTATTCAAAGTATTTCAATTACCACTTTTTTTTTATTACAATTAAAAAAAATTCAAGAAAAAACACTTCCTAAACATTCGGAATAGGATTTTAAGTTCAAAATAGCCATTAAAAGGTAAATAAATTCAAGTCTTTATATTACACTTAAAACAACTGCTATTTATTCTGTATGAAATATTTTGCTTTATTACAACCATTTTAAAAAAATATATAAGTAGCTCAACAAAACAATGAATACAAGATAATATTTCCATAAGTGATAAACTAGTGTCTTTGCTTAAAATACAAAATTTCATTTTTTTTCCTTTTTTTTTTAAGTTCATGGCAGCTTTATAAAAGACATTTGGTCAAGGCAAAACTTACCAATCCTAACAACTAGTCCTAATTATTTTTAAATCATTTGAGACAAGATCAGCACAATATTTAACTTTAAATTTGTACAAATTCTGTGACTTAAAAAAAAATCCAATTAAAATCACAGAATCCCAAATAGGAAATATAGAGAAAAATGTTAGTAAGAAAAAAAACTTAGAGCGTTTCTAGTAATTTTAGCTTTAAAAAAAGAATATTTTCTAAAATAGATCTTTAGCTCATTACAATACTACTTCTATCATTCTTTGTCTTAAATTCTAAAAACCATTCAAAAAAATTTCTAAAAAGTATGAAACTGGACAATTTTAAGATTATAAATACTTAAACAAATATTTAAAGAGATACAATGCTGCTCGTTTCATTCAAATTCCAAAGCCTTAAGCTTCACAGAGGCCTACATGAAGAGAAAAGTTGATATGGTATTAGGCTAAAAATAAAAATTTCTAAGTTAACCTAAAGTTCTCCAGAAAAAGAAAAGTTTCACTCCATTCGGGGAGCTCATTTTTTTTTGTCTATCAACGTATAAGCCGACTATCCGGAATTCCCAGGTTAAAAAAATCTGTGCCCTTGAAAAATGCACAATAAAATGCACCAGGGGACGGTCAGAGATTCATAACCTGACTGGGTAAGGGGGTAAGGAAATCCTGTATAGGAAAACATTTTAATATTTGTGTTTTATGCTTCAGGAGCCTCTAAACGAAAAGAAAAAAAAACAACATAAATTAATGGCTTTTATAACAGTCGGAAGGTTCTGGATTCAGTCAGGTTATCAAGCTTGCTCTGACCGTCTCCATTAAAAAAATCGCTGAATTGTATGACACGTGGTCATAGCTACTAAAAAATGCTTTCGCATTTTCAAAAATTAGGTCACCTTATGGAGTCGAAGTCGCATGCGAAGCTTTCATTGCCTATACATAGATATGATGTTTAATAGCGGCAACATGCGCTATATTAACATTATTCTGTATCATATATTTATATTTGTGTTTGCTACTACGATAACTAGCTCATATTATAAATGACAATTAAACAATACATAAATACGAATATTGTGATTCTAAATTAAATATCTTATCAACAACAGCTTTAGTATTGCCGGCTCGATGATTGCGTCAGGAATAGCGTCCCCAGCCGTGGCGCAGAGCAGTTTAGTACTCTTTGCAATTTTCTCTGAGACTATTTGTTCGGTGGACCATAATCCTACAAGTCTCTCAATAGTAAAGTATTTATGGGGTTTTTCGTGAAACAGAGTGTTAATACACGCAATGGTCGTTTACAATCTTGAGCAACAAATATCACACTAGCCAAGGCTGAATTATCACCAACGAGTTCAATGTGTACCCCATCGCACACCATTATCCACAAATACTGAGCAAGATTTGGTTTTTTACCTTTCATACTTTTGTTTATTCTGCAGTTTTAACAAAATGTGTGCTTTAAAAATAATTAATTCTTTTACTTTTATAAAAGACAATTAACTTATTTGAAACACTGACACGCTACACATACACTTTGAGAATGGTATGCAGATAATCGGCTATCACATAACAAATATATTTGTATCGCATCACGTTGTCAAAATTCAGATGAGATATAATACATTTTTATTATGCGTTTTTTATTGTGCTTCCATTCGCTGTCATAAGATACAAATACATGAAATTTTCTGTTGAAACATTTTAGCTTCTTCAAAAAAATAACATATGAGTACCGAATTTGGACGAAAATGGCGACGGCTCAGAGATTCAGTAACGCTGACTACTCTCCTAGATTTAGTCCAGCGTAACTTATGGAAATTCACGTTATGTTCGTCATACTTATTCAAATGTCAACGTCTATACAGTGATTCTTTATGCTAGAGCCCTAAATAACATAAAATATCTGAATTCACATAAATATTTATTTTTGTGTACTTCAAAGGTGTTTTTATAGAAGAGATCGTAGACATATTTAATAAACATCAATGTAACCAAGTTTGAAATGACTTTTATAAAAGTAGGTTCCTGCGATCCAGTCAGGGTTATCAATATGCATGACCGTGAGTCATTATCACACACACAACACACACACACAAAACAAAAAGAAAAATTAAATAAATAATCGTGACTAGGTAACTAAGTCATACATCAAATAAAATAAATTCAAGTGGGAAAACATTTGTTTTGGACGGCAAGAGACACAGCCAAAAGAAAAACACATAAAATTGCTGCAATGTATACAACTAGCTAAAAATGATTAATAAAAATATCAGTCGCGTCAAAGCGATTATAATTAGCCTTCAGAACGATAAACCTCATGTCCAAACTTAGAGTATTTTAATTTCTAATTCTATCAACACTATACATTCTGTTTTTTATTTACTGTATTTAAATAGTAACAAATCTAACCACAAACAATAAATTCAAAGATCAATAGACTATAAGTACTGAGTTATACAGCGATACAAAGAATCGTCAAGATTTGAATTAGTTTTTCTTATACAAAATTCACGCTTGCAAGAGAATGCACAAGCTCATAAGTTCAAGCGCCGTGAGGGGGATACAGTCAGACAGTCAAAAATGCGACTTCTCATCGACGCATCCTATGAACCAAGAGATGCTACAGTCACTATAAATTACAAATATCTTTCAATCCACCATTGCTACATAGGCACATAAAAACTTCCCACTAATTTAGTATGGTAGGTACTAGTAGAGCGTTGAATTTTGACACGATGGCAGGTATTTCTGAGGCGCACACTAAAAGGCGACATATCGAGAAAGACATCCCCTACATGAATTTTATACGCCACTAAGATGACCTTGATTTTGATTGTCTAATTTTTGTGTATACTTACACAACTATATAAAATACATTTAGAACAGCTTTTAAGCATACATTACGACAGTATACGTACCACAAATAATGTTATAAAATCTTATAACTATACATACACTCATTGAGCAACAACACCACGTATTGCTTAGTAACATGAAGATATGGCTTGCCGTGGTAAGTAGCTGTTTAATGTTTCTCATTAGACTAATAGTAAATAAAAATTTCATACTCTAATCGATAACAGTAGAGCCCGATGGCGTCACCATTCGTAATCATGTGCTGCCAACAAAATACACTTACACAAATGTAAATATTAGGTTGCGCGAATAACACATGACGGTTAGTAAGCAGAATTATATCAATGAACACAATTTCTATAAATAGAATCAGTTAACTATTGCTGTGTGTCAAAACTCACAATTAAGGCCACATTCTAGATGTATATACAATATGCCCGTCAGTGCTAAACCTGCCCATGCAAGTTAAAACTTACGATGGTATATATATAATATCTTGTCCAACAACAAGTAATATATAGCATGTAATACAACCATGTCCATGTTAGACTAATATACAATACTCAACACTAAAATGCAAATGCACCTAAAGGCACATAATGACTGACAGTAAGACTTCAACAACACCAGCATCCTATCCTGATAGAGCCCATTATAGGTGTTGATACGACATGGCGATTGCTATGTGAAATGGAAAATTATGAAAATTCACACAAAATACGAGCGAGGAGCTTATTGCCTCCACAGAACAAAAAGAAAAAAATTTTTTTTCGTACTATCGATGCGCAACTGCGCACACGCCAAGCACCGCGAAATATGCATCAATTTAGCTATTTGCCTGTCAGTGATGACAGCCAGCAACTATACACCGCCAGCCCCGAGTAGTATAAAATTGAGAATTCAGCAGCGAAAATCAGAGGAATTTGACTCTTATTGGAAATTTCGACCTTGCAAATTGACCCATCCAGGTTTTAGAGCATTCAAACTAACAGAATCAGATCTGAAAATCTAGAGCATCCTCTAGCAGGCCATCGCACAAAAACCGGGCTGTATCTTCTACATAACTGGCTCGCATACTTGCAGCTCCATAACGTTATAGAAGAATATAAAACGAAAAAACACACACAAACAAAACAAAAACCCACACAGGGACCGAAAAATCACTCACATTTAATCTAACAAAGTAGTCACATGTCGAAACCAAGGATATGAAGATTAGAGCTATACAGTTGGTCCTCATCCATAGTCGCTAAGAAACATGTTACGTATAGATGGGTGGAATTTATCAACACATTTTTATTAATATCCATATGAACAACTTAAGACTCATACCCGCTGAGGCTAATAACAGACCACACCACTCGATTATATGAGACACATAAATAGAGCGCGGAGACTCTGAAAGGAGGCCATATCAGCGAACCTATTTTTCATAAAAATTGCAAAAAGGTCTGTCGGGCATGGATTCTACATTATGTGTAACACTTCATAACGTTAACATCTAATTAAAGCTTAGACGATATGTCATGTTATATGGCATATACTGTACAATAATTACATACCATCAAGCCCTAACACCATGAAACAACAACAATGGGTGATTCAGGCCTGTCATTAGCAACAGTGTATTATTTTTTATTACATATATATATATTTGTGCTTTTGAAATAAATAATAATGACTGACAAGCTGTCTCTGTGTGACTATGAAGAAATGAATCGTTCGACGTCGTTTCTGGTATCATCAACTCATCATTAACGTTGTCTGCGAAATCATGGAAGAGGTTTGCGGAGGGCGTTTGCTAAAGGAAGTTCTGCTTTCTGAGACCTCCCGCTAGAGACTCCCGTAGCGAGCGTCAAGCCCTGACGGAAAGCATTACTACTCGTATCTGGAACCGAAATGGAATGAAGAAAGGAATCCAATTTTGTATTCGCTTTGAAAAAGAAAAGAAAAAAAGAAAACATGCTGGGACTACCCGCGTGGCGTTCTTCACCGCATGCCTAAAGCAACTCCATGCATATGAGCTGCTGGCAGTTCTTTTACATGATTTCGTATCATTTTTCCATTTATTTATTTCCTCTTTAACCAGTACAGTGAACATTCAGAAGAAGCCTTCATATGCCCTGAATTGTGTGTGTGTGTTTTGGAAAACTGTGTCATATTCCTCAGATTCGCGGAAAATCGAGGTGTGTACTTTTAAGAATTGTGCAGGTATAAACACTTCAACTCACGTTAAAATTCCGTTTACTATACATAAGTGACAAACCTTTATTACAATAATAATAATTCCTGTAACTGTAAATACTTACCGAATTAAATCTAGAGACTAGGACAAATGAATATTATATAAATACAGGCATATTTATTATTTTACAGTATTTTAATTAAATAATCAATTGAGTTTATACCATTTCTATGTGCACTATAGCATATATTTTTACACTGTTCCACCCAACACCTCAATATCGAATCGCTCTTTTTGCAAAATAAATTGAAAAACGACGCTAGCGCTGTGGCAAAGCTAACGAATTCAAGGTTTTTGAGGTTATGTTTAATATTCACCCGAATGAAAAATCACCAAATTTCACACCACCAATGAGATTTTGGAAAAGACTTAACCCTTTTATCAGCTCCTTATAGGCCCGTTAAACGGAGGCTCATATAGAGCAGGGGCGTTCTGGATAACAAAAGTTATCTGATTTAGGATCCAGGGTGGTGGGGTGAAATGTCCAAGGTTGGAGAGGTCCACGAAGTTGAGAATTCTCACCCACAAAACCCCTTTTTCCTCCTCCTTTTTATGCCTTTTAAAATAAGGTGATCAGTCCATAAAGTGAATGTTGCATGTACATAGAACGATTCGGAATTTTCTTCATTGAACAAACTAAAATCTCGAAAAGTGGCACCAAGTTTAAGCGACTAGTGAGATGCACGAAATCGTATATAATTTTCGTTACACGGTAAGATTTTTTTTTTTTGATAATGGATATAGGATATGGGTGATTTTATAGTCCTTTACGATTGAGTACTTAGCTTAATAAGATTTTTTAGAATAAATTCTCGCCTAAGCTATCACTATGATTGGCCTTTATGGGATAAAGTGAATCGCGAACTACATATAATGACGTAAAAAAAGCTATTTACAAGATGACGAAGGCAACTTAATTTATTAAATCTTATTAAATGTGCTCACGAATGGGGTGCGTTACAATTTTTCGGCTAACCTATATCCTAATATTATATATTTGAACCCCCTAAATAAGAAATGAAGGCGAATTTTTACTATTTAAAACATTATATACGAAGAAACTTATTTAAAGTTTAAAAACAAGTATGACATTGAAGGAATAGGGGAACAATCCAATGATCCAAAATTAATTACGTAACATGATTTATTATTCTATCTAGACATTTAACAATAACAAAGATAACTATTTTAATGTAAAAAATAGAAAAGTTTTTTTTTTAGTACATAAATGTTTTTATGGAAAATAATTAGTATTTGATGAATCTTTAGTTTTAAGAAGAAAATATATTTAAATCTCCTGATGCTGGTAGAATCGAAGATGAACTTAAAGTAACGTCACTTTTTACACTGATGAATATGTTTTGGCATTATGTTTTAGTCATCGTTTCATCCTAAGGTCTCCTAATAGTTTTTACTATTTACATTTTTTCCTGAAAGAAGAATCGCAGAAAAAAAAAATTAAATTTTGCCTCAAAAGTGAAAATAATAAAGAAAAAAAAGGTTTCCCTTCATACAATTTTCGCTTGAATGTTACACATGGCAAGCTCTAAGTACATAAAATCTTAAACATTAAGCATTTGTCACAAGTCATTGTATAAAAAATTTAAAACATCTATTTAATTTCTGTGACACAAATTGGCATACGTAAAGCGATGGAGACACATTTTTATTCATTATAAATTTAGATTCAGTGCATAATTAACAGCCATGCAATATGTGTACATTTTAAATTTTATACGACGACATATAAATATAATATTAAAAAAAAAAATTCTATAAACATATTATATTTTATAGGCTTGTAGAACTCGCATGTTCATAGAACAAAACTAAATTCCAGTGGGCAATAATAACATCTACATTTATACAAGTTTTCAGACGACCTTTTTTTTAAAAATTTATTTTTTTATTGCAGGGAATATTTACAAATATTGACAATATTTTCCTTCCTAAACCAAAAAAACATTGAAATTCTGCATTTTATGTTTGTTTCTATTACTTTATGAACTATCGCTTGGCATATGATTTACGATGCTCATAGTGTGATAAAAGTATTCATTTAGGTTTGACTTGGATCGTTATTTTTAATTTCGCTTTCGAATTTGAAAAGGGTGGTGGGCTTAGTGAGGTCTACTTGGATCAGGATGCTCTGGATTCAAAAAATAAGGTTTTTTTTAAATTAGTTTACATTGGTGACGGGTGATGGAATGAAAGTTTTGGCTGGAGTAGTTTGGTATGAGGGATGTGCTAGTAGCTCAGTTATGGCGGGAGAGTATGAATGATGAGAATCGTTTTTTGATATATTCAAATTGTGATTGAAATTTTGATATATATCAACTCCTAAATCCTTTACATCCCAGCTGGGTATTTAATAAAACTACTTCCTTATCACCTCCCCTACTCCTCCACGTAATATCACATCCCCACCTTTAATACTTCCCCCACTTTCAAATCTCCTCGCTTACTACCGCCACTCTCTCTCACACCTCCCTACCTCCTCCACCTTTATCACCTCCCTACGTCTTTACCAATCTCCCCTACCTCTTCCAACCTATCACCTCCTCCTAACCTCTTTCCAACCCTTATGAACTCCCTACCTCTTCCACCATTATGACCTCCTGTTTTCCTTTACCTCTTCCATCTGCCTATCACATGCCCTTCCTCATCTACCCTTATCACCGTCTGTCATACCTACTCCACCTTATCACCTCCCTACTGTATTATCACCTCCACTACTTCCTTTCACCCTTATCACCTCTCTACCTACTCGGCACCCTTTCACCTACCCATACTTGTCTTATCACAACGGTCCTTCTCTTCTCCACCCTTATATCCTCTCCTACCTACTCCACCCTTATCATCTCCCCTACCTGTTCCACCCTATCACATCCCTAGCCTCTTCCACCCTTATCGGAACTCCCCTACTGGTCTTATCACCTCCTCTACCATTATCATCTCCTCCTACCTTTTCGCCGTTGCTCCTACCTCTTCCACCCTTATCACCTCGCCTACCTCTTTCCACCTATCACCTAACACTCCTCTTTCCACCCTTATCACCTCCCTACTGTCTTTATCAGCCTTCCCCTACGATTATCATCTCCGTCCACCTTATCGCCTCTCCTGTCCTCTCCTACCCTTATACCTCCCGTCTACCTCTTCCGACCTATCACCTCCGCTACGCTCCTTCCCCCTATACGGCTCCCCTACTGTCTTATCAGCCTCCTCTACCATTATCATCTCTCACCCTTATCGCCTCTCCTACTACTCCACCTTATGCACCTCCTCGTACTGTCTTATCCCCTCCACTACCTCCCACGTTTTAACAACTTCCCTTTGTCCCCATTTTGCAATCTCCTCGCCTTCCACCCTCCTCTCTAACTTATCACTGAGCCACCCTACCTCTCCACCTTATCACCTCCTCTTATTCTTATAACTCCCTTACCTCTTCCAATCTATCACCCCCCTTAATGTCTATCACTTTGCTACCTCTCCACCCTTATAACCTCCCATACCTTTCAACTCTCTCACCTCCCCCACTCTCTCATTCCTCCCCTACTGTCTTTCACCTCCCCTACCTCTTCCACCCTTATCACTCCTATACCTCTTCCACTGTTCATCACCTCCCCCTCTCTCGATCACCTCCCCTAGCTGTCTCATGTTTGGTGTTTTGGTTTTTTGTTGTTTGGTTGGTTGTTGTGGTTTGGTTGGTGTTGTGGGTGTTTGTTTTTGTGTGTTTTTTGGTTGTGGTGGTTTTGTTGGTTTGGGTGTGTGGGGGGTTTTGCACCTCCCTACTGTCTCATCACTTCCCTATTGTTCATCACTCCCCCTACTGTCTTATCACCTCCCCTATCTGTCTTATTCACCTCCATACTGTCTATCCCTCCCTACTGTCTTGATCAGCCTCCCCTACTGTCTTATCACCTCCGGCTACTGTCTTGTCACCTCCCCTAGTGTTTATCACCTCCCCTACTGTCTTTCACCTCCCTACTGTCTTATCCTCCCTACTGTGTTATCACTCTCCTACCTCTTCACCTTTATCACCTCCCTACCTCTTCAAACCTTCTAAACTCCCTACTGTCTTATGCACCTACCCTATCCTCTTCACCCTTATCACCTCCCCAACCTCTTCCACGCTTATCACCTCTCACTACAGTCCGTCACTCCTGGTTTATCACCTCCCTACCTCCTCCAACCCTTATTTTCTCGCTCCAACCTTATCACCTTCCCTGCCTCATCCACCCTTATCAAAGTCCCTTCCTACTCCACCTTATCGTGACTCGCTCGTGCACTGTCTTATTGTCCGTCCACTACCTCCCCACTTTTATCAACGTTGCCCTTCCCCATTTTGCAATATCTCTCCTTCCGACTCCCCTCTCACACTTATCACCTACCTTAGACCTCTTCCATTTTTATTCACCCCCAGTACTGTCTCATTACCGTGGGTCACAAGTGCCGCTTATCACCTCCTCTGTTCTTATATCACCTTCCCCTACTGTCTTATCACCTCTTCCCTACCTCCCCATTCACTATCACCGTCCCCGACTTCTTCTCACCTCCCCTACCTCGCCTCGACCCTCCTAAACATCCCCACCTTTCTTTTAAAAATATCTTTTGGAAATTTCGGGGTGTCTTTTGTGATGCATGCATGGTGGGGCTTTTGAAATTACTTGTGTTATTTGGTATGTTCTTATATTTTAGTGCAGGATGGAAAAAAAGAGTTTATATAAGGTATAACCTCAAAGCCAAAGGTGTCCACACTGAGGGCGACATCAAAATGTGAACAAGTAATTCGTGTTTACTTCAGTCAATGAGTACTTTTGTGTGGACTATGTGTGGCACAAACATGCACACAATATAGCCAAACATAAAAATTCTGTAACAACTTAAAATTTAATAATAGTAAAAAAGCAAGAGCAGAAACAGTGAAATAACCTTACATTGCTTAACGATTGAAATTTTTTTTTTTTTGTTTTTCAGTGGGGGGGATTAAATGTAAAAAAAAAAAGTGAAATTTTTGTTGCTGTCCAGTGGGAATGCTGCGTTGATCCCTAACATGAACCCAACACAAAAAATCAAAAAACATGAACATTTGAATTTGATTGGCGATCATTTAAAAATTGAGCGTTTTACAGTGGAAACGGCAGTGGAAGTCAGACAAAAAAATATAAAAAAAAAATGAATCAGGCACAAAGAGGAAGCAATAATGAAGCTCGTGAACAAGTTATCTGTGGTTGTAGTGATACTGCACAAAATAAAGTGTGCGGACGTTAGCTCGATCAGAATAGTAGTATAGTTGGTCTTATGAGGCAGTGCTTATGGATGGGGCCACTTTGGCTTTCATTTAGGTAATCAAGGTGATGCGCAGAAGGCCAAGTATCCGTGTCAACGGATGGGAATTCTGCAATACTAAAAGTTTAGGTCTAGAAATTTCAGAAATGTTTTTAGAGTCTTTCATTTTTTTTTTTGGGGGGGGGGGTGTCGGCAAGTGTAAGTTCTTCACCAGGTTAGGATAGAAGTGTACAGATTCATCTGAGAAGAGAATATTTTTTTAGATGAAAAAAAGATGAGTGGGGTTATCCTTAGGGGGGGGTGCATTTCAGCTAGGTTAAAAAACATATGGCCTGCTAGCTTAACTATTAAAACTTAAATTTATTTAATAAAGGCCATGAATCTTCAAGGCAAAATTAACTGTTTCTAATTGAAGTTAATTGTTTTCATTGATTAAAAGAAAATGGTAACTTTATTAAAAATCACGAAATTACATAAAGTGGTAAGAGAAGACTTAAATTATGGTGAACGTAATTTTAAAAGTCAAAAATAAAAGCAGAATTTCAATCTCATATTAAAACATGGGTGACGGTCAGGAGGTTATAACCGGTTGTTACAACGTCCATTGAGTAGTAAATCCGCATGAGATTTCAGTTGTTGATGTTCATTTATTCAAATTTAACGTTTAATTCTATGCTTTAGGAGCCTCAAAATACAATTTTTTTAAAAAGTTTTTATGTAGAGATCGTTTATTTTAAAAATAATTTATGATTCAAAAATACATTAAATATGGAAGGGTTTCAGGGTTATCAGCGAAGAATAGGAAACCCGTATGGAGTTTTCATGTGTTTGTTTGCAATTTTTGCTTTAATATATTAAAATTTACGTCTTAATTCTGTATTTTTTATTCTTCAGGGGAGCCTCTAAAATGTCAATTAAAACGGCAGTTCGGGTGTTCTTAAGGTTTTTATGTAGAATATAATATTTTTTAAAATGTCAAAAGGGACTTAAACAGTCGGAAGGTTTCGATTTCAGTGAAGGTTATAAGGCATGGTTCTGACCGTGTGTCCTTGCTTACGTCACTAAATTCAAAAATTTCACAAATTCAACTTATTGAAGAATTTTGTTTTCTTATTCAAAAGGAGGGTGCATGGTGTTCACATTTTTCTAATTCCTTAATCTAAGTCCACTATAAAGGCAAATAACATGAATTGGTAATATAAGAGCTTAATTTCTTATTTTTCGAACGTTAAAAACTAAAAATGGCAAAAATCGGAGTAAAGTCACTCGCGGATTCGGATGTGTAATCCTCGACGCCGGATGACTTAAGATTTTGTAAATAAAACTCTTTTCTATATACAATTTTATGTACATTATTCGATTTTAAGAGTTAATAACAAAAAAAAAGCGAAAAAACAAAAAAAAAAAAAAGGTGCGGTGGTTATCTAAAAAACGAGAAAACAAAAAAAAAAAAATGGGGGCGAAAAAAATTTTCATTTCTTAATTTTATACCTTCACACTTCACACACTGTTGGGGCATAGACGCCTTTAATTGGGATTTAAATATAATTTATTTAGGGGGTGGAATTGTGCTCTGAGAGGCCAGCTCCCCTGATGTGCACTGCATCTGAAATCAACAGTATATTACAATTAACATTGCCTCCCTTGTAAATCAATATTTTACAACCAATTATGTGACTATATATATAAATATATAGAACACACATGCTTTGTTAGACTCCCTACTTTTGCAAAATGTAATGGTCACATTCAAAAAGGTGCAAATTAAGCATTATTTGTAGCTAAGTGCAAATTGACAGAATTTAGTATAAAATGTGTTTTTTAAGGCATTTTACAAAAAATTTTTTTATGCATGTGGTAAAAGGCATTGATTGGGCTAAACTATAATTATAATTTTTATAAAGTGTAAAGTTTTTGTTTTTAGCAAGTGAAAAAGAATAAAATTTAACAAACTCTAAAATGCACATTTGGGAAATCATTTGATACTACATGTTGACACTAATCAAACCGAAAAACGCAGAAACCAAGCAGAAAAGTTTTCATTGGCAAAAAAAAACGTTTGCGAAGGCACACTAGACAGCCATCAAACACAAAAAAAAGGTTAAATGGTGTGGGAAACGTGAAGGGTAGAAGGTGACGCATATTAATGTAGGCATCATGAGGGAAACACAAAACCGTTTTGCGATTTGGCAAAAAAAGAGCTTCGAGATTTGAGTTTTGCGTTCGCCATGCGGAATAGTTTAAGTTTTTAAAAATGGGGTCTGCCCGTGGCAATGTACCTTGATAAGGTCTGTGCAGTTTTTTTCTAATCTGCAATAGCATGTGTGTATGAACATATTTTTATATATTTAAACACACTGCCACCACACATAAATTATATAGCATTGTTTTTTGGTGTGTATAAAGTCCGTTCGGAAATTTAGGAAACCGCAATACAAGGTAATTATGTGGTATAGAGAAATTAATTTTTTTTTTTTTAATTTAAGGGCATTATAGAGGAGGCACTGCAACACAAGGAATAAGGGAACTGAAAAATATCTAGAAAAAAGTCTTTACAAAATGCTGGAAAATTAAAGCATAAAATTAGGAAAACTTGCAAAACTGGTTCTTCAACTTCCCCTCATTTTTTAACTTTTTTTTTTTTTTAATTTCTCATGCATTGTACATATGCACTTTTTAATTTTTTTTTCTATTTGAAACAAATGGTGTGACATGTTTAGTCACAAAAAATTTCTCCTTTTCATGC